>JAPYZR010000288.1:0-89698 GCA_030522945.1 Trichopria nigra | reverse complement strand
ACTCACTATCCATATTTGGTTTTATATTCGGGGTTCCTTCCCCTAGCCTGTACCCTAGGCAGGGACCCTTACAAGGTACTAACATCCGGGTCAGATGTATACCAAGGTTTTTTAACGAGGTTGTTACTCCTCCCCCTCCTCCTTCCTCGCCTCTTGCGGAGCGTGGCTTATTGCTGCTACAGTATACGTATGGACATATATGTGCATATAGGTAACAGTTGCGGGCATACATCTCTATCCGGTATATACTCCAGTAGTAACATACATATGCGGTTAGTTTACATATTGTGTGCGTGTGTGTGATATGTATACATGTGTGCATGTGTATATCCCCTCGTCCACCCTCGTCCATCGCTGCATGGCTCGTCAAAGTTTATTATCATAACAAAACGTTTTACGACACTAGAAATTAATGAAGATTAATTATTGACTTTAATAAATTTTTGTTCATAGAGGAAGATGTTAACTTCTAAAGTTTTTTTTCGGAAAACGAAAGGTGGAAATATTTTTAAGGTTAGTAATTTAATAACACACATCAATTCTACAAATTTGTTAATATTGCCATTTAAAAAAAGCTTAATTAAAATCTACAATGAAAACGTATATTTTTATAGGTTGTCAGAGAACATTATCTCAGAGATGACATTTGGTGTGGATCCGAGGCATGTGAGAAATGCTCCTGCCACCAGGTTGAGATTTTACTCGACAATGAAAGTCCGGGTGCTAAAAGCTCCTTATTTACAAAAGCCCATTACTTACTTCTCGATACAAACATTGTTCTGAATCAAGTAAGTTTATTTTGATAACAGTAATTTTCAATTTTCTGATGAATGATGTTGATGTCAGTGAATAATTGATTAATTACTATTTCAGATAGATATATTAGAAGACGATGTTCTATGTAACGTCATAATTCCTCAAACAGTACTCGAGGAGGTGCGTCATCGTAGCGGAAACGTTTACAAAAAATTGAGGGAAATCATCGGGATACCTCATAGAAAGTTTTATGTCTTTGTCAATGAACACCACAAGTAAGTTTTATTTATTTAGTAAATAAGTGCTTGTAATTGAGTATGAATTATAATAAATAAAAAATTTTAGGGATACTTATCTTGAGCGAAATCCTGGTGAATCAGTAAATGACAGAAATGACCGAGCCATTAGACGTGCAACAAAATGGTACAATGTGCATTTTGAAGGTCAAAATATTCCAATAGATGTAGTTTTATTGTCTGACGATGCTGATAATCGGAGCAAAGCTGCTGCAGATAATATTCCAGTTGCAACGAGTAAGTAATTTTGAAATTATATACAAATAAGTAGTTTATAAAGTTGATATTTTCTAATAAGTTCTTGTATTCAACTTTTAGTGGAAGAATACATCTCATCATTGGAGAGTCCAGCTGCTTTACTTGACAAACTCTGTAAAAAGAGTTATGTTCTGGAAGGAGAGGGCAAGGAAGCACTTTTTCCATGTCATTTATCTCCCTCGCAAATTCACGACGGCATTAAAAATGGAAAACTTGTTCAGGGAACTTTTTTGGCTTCAAGAGAAAACTTTCTCGAAGGAAGTGTAAATGTTGAAGGAATGGAAAAATTTGTAAGGAATACTGTTTTTAATAATTTTTCAATTATTTCATGTTATAAAAGTACGACATTATTAATGGTATTTTATGGGATAACGTTTGTAATTTAGATTTTGGTGCAAGGAAGAGTTGGATTAAATCGTGCCGTCGATGGTGATTCCGTCGCACTTGAAATTTTACCTGAAGATCAATGGTCAGCACCCAGTGACATAATCTTGCAAGATGAGGTAGAAGAAGATCCTGGTGATGTTTTAGATGATGAAAAACTTATAACTCAAGCAAAACCATCGAAGCCTATCGAGAAAATACCGACAGGGAGGATTGTTGGAATTATTCGAAGAAAGTGGAGACAATATTGTGGAATTCTTCAACCAAGCCAAAACAAAGAGGTATGACATAAATCTTGAGTGTGTCCTATTGGAGTTTAATAAATACATACATATTTTGAATTATCTTTGAAATTTAAAGCTTATGCATTGAATTTTTTTCAGAACACTCGCCATTTGTTTGTACCGGCAGAAAGAAAAATTCCAAAGGTTCGAATAGAGACGAGGCAGATGGAGGTTCTAATTAAGCAGAGAATTATCGTTGCAATCGATTCATGGCCCCGAAACTCAAGATATCCGCTCGGACATTACGTTCGCGCTCTTGGAGAAATTGGAGATAAGAATACGGAGAACGAAGTTTTGCTTCTTGAACACGACGTTCCACATAGCAGATTCTCCGATGAAGTTCTTAGCTTCCTGCCACAGTTACCATGGACCATCACACCTGAGGTTAGTTTTCAAATTTCCCCTTTGCCAGGTTTATCGACACTGTCCCGGGATTCGTAGCTGTCATTACTGTCAGAAGCCAGCGGTGTAGGCTCTCCAGTTCTAGCATCGGTAAAAAGTGTCTGATTCGTAAAAATTCGTGATTAAATTAATTAAAAACGCGGATAAGAGAGGAGTGTTTCACAATGAGATACTAACTTGTAGAACCGATTGCATTTCAGTCCGGAAATTTTCAATCATTCTATTACCAATAGAAGAACTGCCATTTTCACTTTCATATTTTATTACTGCACTCGGCAGCAGGTTTGTATCTTCCTCGCGAGATTCATCTGAGAAGTTTGGTATTACTGGATAGAAATTCGTTATACCCTCATCGTTTAATGGGAAGGTGAAAATTTCAAAGTCATTTTTAGTTCCTCTAGAAGAATTTCCTTCAGTTCTAAAATATCAAAACAAATGTTTTTATTAAGATCTGCAAATGATTGCAAATTATGTTAAAAAATTACTCACCTACGTCGCTTCTGAATCGGGGTGATGCGTGATAGATGATTTTTTTTCATCCCGCCCAAAACTGTGATTTGTCGAGGAGGTGGAACGGTTAATGAGAAAGGGGACGGCGATAGCGACGGGGGCGACAGAATAGATGGTGCAGCTTTTTCTGTTTTTGGCGAAAACGATTGAGAACACGGAATTTTAGATTTGTCTTTTTCCCAAATGGGCTTTTCATTGATTTTCAATGGTAATCGATCAACCGGTTTTGATAGTTTTCGGCTTATCAGCTTCACGAGGTTATCAAGTGCAAATTTCTTTCCCTGAAAATTTGTGTAGTCAATTTAAAAAAAAAGAAAATTATTAATGTCCAGAAAAATTCATGCATAGAAGAAATTTTACTTTTATCTCTTCTAATATATCGACTAATATTTCTTCATTTTGATCTGGATTTGACTTTACGTTCTCCCATCGTGTAAATAAAGGTTTCTCGTATTGAGCTACAGTTTCTTCCATTTGACGCACTTCTGCAATTGTTTAAATTTTTTTAAAAATCTTACAAATCCATAAAACTTTAATTAATCGAAAATTGATTGAAAATTTAATAAGAGCTTCTAAAACTCAGGATTATAATTTTTTTTAACATTTTAAGAATAGAAGAAAATCATAACCGTCATCTCTAAGTCGTTGCGCAGTTTTCTTCGTTATTAAAGTTTCTTTTTTGACCAACTTGCTCTGCGCCTTCAGCTGATGGATATTCGTCAGTGCATCTCTCATTTCCATCAAAGTACTTTCAAGTTCTTCGAGTCCAGCCTCAAATCGATTTCGTAGAAGGCTGCAGTTATTTCAATAAAACGCATGTTCTATATATTTACTTTATACAAATAGAAACCACCAATAACTCTAATTTAACTTCCTTACTGTGGATATTCGCACGTGTAGAAATTGATGTCTTTATTAGTCTGTATTCGACGAACAAAAGCATCCAGTTGGTCGCAAAATAGGGACAAATTTTTCAATGCTTCTTTCCTACCATGTTTTGCAACAATTAATTTTTCATTGCTTAATTTTTCATTAGTCAGTTTAATTTCCTCCGATATGTCTATTGGTTGCAGTTCGTCCGCAGTAGTTGTAAGACTGTGCTCGATATTTGTTTCGTTTAAAGGTACTGCATCCTAAGATGAAGAAAGTATTTGCCAAATTAATTTACTTGCATATTAAATTTTAAATATCTAATATTTAAATTTAAACTTTTATGTTCACCAATGACAACTTGTTCATCTTGAATTTTGAAATTAATCGACTGATGATTTTTTTGGAAATAGGTTTCTTTTTATGCGATTGTGACATAATCTAAATAATAAAATGTTTTTCATAAAATAATCTTCATCTTGTTGAATTTAGAATTTTGATGTATTGAGGATTATGAGGTATTGTTATCTATTTCATAAACCTGAAGTTTTCGATTTCACCAATTTTAATTGCTTTTCTTTTTTTTTTCCTCAATGTGACATAACCATGGTCATGGTATAAAAAGCATAACAGCTAACCATATATATATGTCATGAAGGATTCTAAATATGTATTATGAATGTCACTTTACCTAAATATTAAAAGTAATTATTAAAAAAAAAAAAAGCTTATATATAACATTCTCGATAACTGGAATTTCAAATGTATTATTTCCTTTTCTAGCCAAAAATTATCCCATTTTATTGAGAATAATGTCATAAATTATGAGAAAAATGCAAAAGATTATATGCGTAAACTGTTTTACTATATATTATTATTTTTATTTAAAATCACGCAAATTTATCAACAGGATGAAGCTCAGAGAAAAGATCTCCGACACCTCGACATTTGTTCCGTTGATCCACCTGGCTGTACAGATATTGACGATGCACTACATTGCAGAGAATTACCGAATGGTAATCTGGAAGTCGGAGTGCACATTGCCGATGTTTCTCATTTCATTAGGCCTGGGACGGCTATAGACAAAGAAGCTGCACTTCGCGCTACAACAGTCTACTTGGTCGATAAGAGAATAGACATGGTACCAGGTAAGCTAGCACTGAAATTCGTCTAACTTTTTTCTTTTTTTTTTTTTTTAACAGAATGCAAAAGTTACAAGCACAAATATAAAGATATATGAAAATTGCAATCGAGCTTAACACTGAAATATATTTTTGTTGATTTCAGAACTTTTAAGTTCCAATCTTTGTTCGCTGCGTGGCGAAGAAGAAAGGTTCGCATTTTCTTGCGTGTGGGAAATGGACCACGATGCTAAAATCATAAAAACGGAGTTCTTTAAATCGATTATTTGCTCGCGTAGAGCGATGACTTACGAAGAAGCGCAACTCAGGATCGACGATAAAACGCAGAACGATGCAATTGCTGAGAGTCTTAGGAACCTGAATAAGCTTGCGAAGAAACTTAAAAAAATGCGTTTAGAAAATGGGTAAGAAAATCTTACGTTTATAAACTGAGGCACAGTTTGCACTTTAATGCAAAGCACTTTTTATTTATACATAACATAATAATATGCACTTTTTAGAGCACTCGTACTGGCTTCTCCAGAAATACGTTTTCAAGTCGACAGCGAAACTCACGATCCGATCGATGTTGAAGCGAAGAAAGTCCGGGACACAAACTCAATGGTCGAAGAGTTTATGTTACTCGCCAACACATCGGTGGCAGGGAAAATCCTCGCTGATTTTCCAGAATGCGCAATGCTTCGAAGACATCCGGAACCACCGCAGGCAAACTTTGATCCGCTGATTAAAGCGGGAAGACACCAGGTTTGTATTTTACATGTCTAAAATAGATTATTACAATTAAATTTGTTGACAATATCAAATAACGTTCTTCGCTCAGGGTTTCGAAATCAGCACAGAGACGGGTAAAGAATTGGCGAAATCACTTGAGGATGCGAGGAAAGCAGACAATCCTTATTTCAACACCATGTTGAAGATATTGGCAACTCGTTGCATGATGCAGGCTGTTTACTTCACTAGTGGAATGGTCCAAGCAGCCGACTTTTTCCATTACGGACTCGCCTGTCCAATTTACACTCACTTCACTTCTCCCATACGAAGGTAAATTATAAATTTCTAATCTTTACAATTTATTGCATTATGGATTTTTGCTTAATTTGTCAATACTGTTTCATAGATACGCTGATGTCATAGTTCATCGACTCCTGGCAGTTTCCATCGGTGCAGATGCAACATATCCAGATTTACTTGACAAAAAGAAGAGTCACGCGCTGTGTCATAATCTCAATTATAGAAATCGAATGGCCCAGTATGCCGGTCGTGCTTCGGTGGCCTTAAATACACACGTAAGTGAATATTATTTAATTTTATTATTGTTCATTTTATTATATGCTTATCTTTCTACGAGCGTTTTGCCACATTCATATAAGGAATCCTATAAAATGTATCTTTGTTTTTGCAGTTGTTCTTTCGAAACAAAGTACAAAATGAAGAAGGTTACATTCTCTTCGTTCGTAAAAACGCCCTGCAAATTCTCATTCCTAAGTTCGGTCTGGAAGGAACTTTGTACTTGAGTAAAAAGAATGACACTTCTCCGATCAAGTTTATTTACAACGAGGAGGAACACACACAGCAATGGAACGATGTAATTTTCCGATCCTTCGATCGCGTCGTCGTGCAACTGAGTCTTGACAGATCGAATGTGCAGCACGAAAAATTAGTTTTCAAACTAGTCGAACCAGCGGTGAGTCAAGATTGAATTAGTGCCTATAAATAATCATTTATACTTTATCGATGAAATTTCTTATTACAAAAATTATGTTTCGACAGATTCCGGGTTTCAGCTTGGAAGCTGAAGCAGAAGGATTGCCAGAAGAAGGTACCGCAGAAGACGATGAGCCTGTAAAAGAGACGAATATAAAGAGGAAAAAATTGGACAAATCGAAGCCTATTAATAATCAGAAGGAACATCTGGAAGAATCGGAATCTGATAAAAAGAGGAAAATGGAAGAATCAGAACCTGTTGAAATTTCGACAAAGAAGGGAAAGAAGAAGAAGAAGAAGAGGAAATAAATTATGTAGATAATTATATTTTTCGAGTTTTGCATATTAATTATATACTATTTCCAAAAGGTTTCGTTTTTGTTTCTCACTCACAGATACGTATATGTATAGACTCTTCGGATACGAAGTATGTGCCAGCGCATACCTCTCTATTGAACATAGCAGTTGTTTACAGATGCACTACTGAGGATCTGGAGCATTTTTGGCATAGCCTGCTCTCTGCAGTACTTCCTTGATATCCCTGTACACTGTTGGGTCTTCGATTGTACTGGGAATCTGCGAAGTAAGTCAGATTTTGAGTAAATCTAAATCCATCAGATTTACTTAATTAAAATTGTTTGGGAATGACGTTACCTCGCAATGATGTACATAATCTTACAAAATCAAATATTCATCGAGCGAAGTGTTTCGATATATCTTATTCGTATTCACCTGTACAGGTTTCGAACGTGCGAGATCCGCCATAGATTTCCGGCAGATTTTCCCTGAGCGCGTTCGAGGAAGGGCTTTGACCGATGACGCCGATTTTAGCGAGGCGATCGGACCGATAAGTTTTCTAACTCGGGCGATGATTTCTTGGCTAACATCTTGAACGTTGGCGCCTAAAATAAAAAAAATTCGTTTTCGTTAATACAATCGTTTCCTGCTATCGATTCGAAGAAACGTATAACCACAAAATGGCGCAAGGAAACCATAACCTAAAAATATTTTGAATGTGCCATAACCTCAAAGTGATTCAAATGAGATTTGTTAACTCAAAATATTTACATGCATGCATATATTTTTTTTTACAGCGTTGTAAAGTCAAAAGTAATAGGAAGAAGCAAATGAGTGGAAGAATTTAAGAGCGTCCATTTTGAAACGAAACATTCTTTCTAATGTACAAGTAAAATTTACGACTAGGAAAAATAAAAAAAAAAGTATGCACCGTCTCGGGCGACGTAAAGGCACAAAGGAATTTCTCCCTTCGTGTACTCCGGCACACCAATGACGGCTGCGTCGACGACGTCCGGGTGACCCAGCACGACGTCTTCGAGGGCCGAAGTCGAGAGCCTGTGTCCGGCGACATTGATTACGTCATCATCTCGCGCCGTTACGTACACGTATCCAAACTCGTCAATGAATCCCGCGTCCATCGTGTCGTAGTAGCCCTGTAACATTTGTACTATACGTATATAGTTACTTTCATTTCCACCCCTATAAAATTCAAGCGAGTAGTCACGCGATTTCCTAATCTCAAAAGTTTGGACCCCTGCACTCTTTCGATTGTACACTTTGATTTCCATTAGGGAAATTGTAACGTTATCCCTCAAAAGGCCAAAAGTTACAAAAAAAGGTAGTATTTTTACATGTTTAACATTTTGTCATTTTTGATGGCGGTTAAGAAATGTCGAAATTTAAATCAATAAGAAATTTTAAAGCAAGAAATTTGAGCGCCATCCTCGTCCTGACTTTATTAAAATAAACGTTCGAATAAACGTTCTAAAACAATAAAGTCGGATTGTTTCTTACGGGATATTTGGAGAAATAAATTTCTGTAAATCTCTCGGGCGCCTTGTATAACGTCGACATTGTGCCAGGCGGCAATGGGAGTTTCACCACGATCCTTCCTAGTTCGTGGGCTGAAGCCTTGCTTCCATCTTCCCGGAACACTTCAACTGAAACATATTAAACGGAGAGAATTTTATTTACACAGTCACATTTATTTTCTCGAAAAGGTTCGCGGTATTAGAGATAAATTAAAACCTTATTTTTTCCTTTTACGAATGTAAATATATATATACATATTATGTGACACATGTAATTATTTGTTAGGTTCATAATTATTAAATTGCTACACTATATATAGTGCCACCTACAACCTGTTTCAGGAGAATACCCTTAAATTCAACAATTAGTTTCATGTTATACGGTTAAGAAATCGACATTGATATTGCGCGAGGTCAGGTCACGTGTTTGTCGTTGCCACGACATAACCTACAAAGGAAATGTTTACAAATTTAAAAATCGCAAAAAAATTATTTTTTTCGAAATTTGGCCTCTTATCCCTGGTAAAAAAGTGGATAAAATCGTACAGAATCGGATTCAAATTCGATCCGGAATTTATAGAAAAGGATAGAAATGTATAGAAAATGTATCCATTTCTATCCGCATAGAATTGGAATCCGATTCTATACGATTCTATCCACTTTCTTTTTACATTCCTAAAACAATTGGAGCGACATTGGATGATGAACATCCCAGTAATCGGAAATGTATTGAAAGGTCAAAAAATGAAATAAAAATTGATTCAAGTGGATTTAAGTTGATTGATTTTTTATCCATTTTAATCCATTTGAATCAATTTTAATTTTTTGACCTTTCAATGGATTTTCGATTATACTGGGATTGAATGAAGAATATTGGAAACAAAGAGGAATAACATTTGAAAGGAAGGTAAAGCGGCTCGTTCGATAACGTAAATTCCTAACCTAAAACATTCAAATTAAAGGGAAACTAGATGAATACATTCATAAAAAATCCGTGAAAGCGCCCTAAAATAGATTTGGATTTGAGTATGCATTGAGAAAACGTTTCAACAATTTTTAATTTTAATTTTTTTACTTTCTATGTTAGTTTAACAACCTACTACTTTTCTACAACCTGCACCAAATGTCTGTGATGTTTTGGAAACGTTTCAGAAACGTTTTTAAAACGTTTCATGGCTGCGATGTTTATAAAACGTTTGGTGCCGATTTGGAAAAATCGTGTAACTCACCATTGTAACCGGGAAATGGCAAACCGGTGGTGTACTTTGGAGGATTCGTACTGTGGCCAAGTCCGAGGCAGGTTGCGGTAATCGCGTGTCCAGTTTCCGTTTGCCACCAGTGGTTCAAAATCGGCACCTTGAAAACCCTCTCTCCCCAGGATTTCGCCTCGTAGTCGCAGTGCTCGCCAGCGACAAAAATAGCCTTCAAACTGTACATTTGCGGTTATCGTTCTTTGTCCTTTTAATATTTCGCAGAATAGTACATTTCATTATACAACTTACGTCTTTGTGGAATACTTTTTTCCTATAAGACTTTCGGGATCAGCCCGCCTAATGACACGAAATACAGTAGGAACGGTGAATAATGTATTCACTTTGTACTGTTCAATAATCCTGAAAGAAAAACAAGATTTTAACCTAACGATGAAAATTGTATTGAAATTAATTCAACTTTTGAATCCACACGAATCCAAAATGGGAATAACTTTCTTACATGTGACGCGATTTTAATTTACAAAAAAAAAAAATGTAAAAAGCATGGTTACATTTTAATTTTGTCAAATATTTTGTCAAATCGTGTACATGTCACGGATGTAGCTCCGTTTTAAAAATGTTGTACAATCAAACCAGAAGCAGTACAGAGTTTGCAGAAATTGAATTCACCATGGTATTAAAATGAATCCATTTCTATCAGTCTCAATTCTTATTAATCGAAAATTTGTTTTCAATGCCTTTTGTGACAGAAAACACACGTAATACGTTTTTTATTGAAAAAAAAAAAAATTAAATTAAATCCATTATAATTTTGTGTCTATAGTATTGAAACGAATACACGAATCTACTCTATAGATCTCTATATACTCTCTACCACGACAAAAAGTAATGTTCGGGAGCGAAATGAGATTTTGCGACCTAGAAAGATACCACTTTTTCCCAGAATAGATACGGTTATATTTTTATTTAAAACAAATATTATTCTTTTCATTCCAATTCGTTTCGATATCACGGTATAAAATGTCCTTGACAATGTATATCCCTATGCCATTTCTGCAATATTACAGCGACATCTCGTGGTAGTTCAAAATTTAATGCATTTCAATAAATTTCTATGCATCTGAATTCAACATTTGCCTCTCAATTTTAAGGACCGATTATTTTTTTTATTTAAATGCATTTAAATGTATATATTCTCTACATATTCAAATTTTACGGATTTCTCATTTTTGGATTCAAATAGTTTGAAAATGATTGAGAAGTATTCGCGCATAATATTTTGTATATATAAAATTGGATTGAAATGCATTTATATTTCGGATAAATTGTTTTTGCATTTGGCAACGTTCGAAATGGACAAAATAAGGATTCAAAAATTACGAAACGAATGCATTTTCATTGCTTCCAATCCAATCCAATCCAATTCAATCATTCAATCAGCTTTAGAAATGTCGCAGTGAAGAAATAAAATACGCCATTGTATGATATTACTACAATATTGTAATCCGAACGATTCTAGGTACATTTACAACTTATGTTCGTTCCGAGTAGTCCTTGCGCCAAATGAACTTCTCCTCATTTTATAAACATGACTTTTTTTCATTCTTATTTATTCCAGCTTATTTATCGTTTGTTTGCGCATTGAAACGGATTAGAATGGATAAGAATATTATATCTTTTTTAATTCGGAAATATTGCATTGATGTTAAATCGCTGTTATTTATGAGTTTATCGAATTGAAACGGATTGAACCCGACAAACCTGAAATATTGTCCCGCGTCTGGAGTTCGATCTGGTTTCCCCTCATACATTACGCTCGTTATACCATAGAGCAAAGGTCCGTAACAAATGTAAGAATGTCCGACGACCCAGCCCATGTCCGACGAACACCACCATACGGAATTCTTGTCCATTCCGTAAATCGTCTTCATGGTCCAGCACAAGGTCGCGATGTGGCCCCCGATTGGTCTCTGGACGCCCTTGGGCTTATCTAAGAATTGAAAAGTAGCGACATTTATATAGTTACGGGGCCGAACAATGAAAACATTTGAAAAAGTTTTGGAGAATGAAAAGCTTCGAGCATTATTGAAGGATTTAAAATCGATGAAAGACAAGTGACATTAATTGTTATTATGAAAAATATTTGAAATACAGCTGTGGTTTACCTATTTTCAAATATTTATCTATGAAGTAATTTAACAAGTGGCCCAAACCATATATCAATCGATGTTGTTGACAGTTTTTAAATAAATGTTTATTATATTGCCAACAAAAAAATATAATTCATTACAAACAGTGACGAAATTCAGAGGACAAAATTTTATATAAATTAAAATCTATACATATGTATATATATAAATAAACTGTTCACATAAAAAAAAAAATTAAAAAATAAAACCAAATCATGGAAAGAGGGTATATAGATGTTTGAAAATCAAAGTCTTAGTGGAAGAAAATATTTCATAATAATTTTTATGATTTGAAATTTTATTATTAATGGAACAAGGTGATTCGTTTGATAATATTTATTTACGATTAAATTTTTCTTCACATAAAAGTGAGAAATACTTTTAAAATAAAGTCGATTTCAACGAATGACGTGATATTTTTGTCGAAGAAACTTCGTTACCAAATTTGTCAAAATTAAGTTTCTACAAGATGTAATTATTGAATAATCACCAAAAACAAATTTTAAAAATATTAATTTATAAATTGCAAATTTTAAATTTAAAATTAATTAAAAATAAAAAAAAAAAAAAAAAAAAAAAAAAAAAAAAAAAAAAAAACAAATATAAATGGAACGTTGCTGAAATAAGATAAAAAGTCCCAGAGTGTTTTCAGTACTGTTACTGTAATCACGCATAAACATTTCAAATGTAATGTTTCATTGTTTCTGAGGTTTGACATTCACCGTTTCCAAAATGTTACAGAAACGTTTACGAGCCAATAATTGGAACGTTACACGAATGCAATGAAACGTTCAAGGAATGTTTCTGAAATAGGAATAAATTCAATACGATTCTTGATGAAAATACGGAAACAGACAAATAAATAGCAAACAACAAAAATGGGGGGGGGGGGGGGGGGGCTAAATCAAACGGGGGGGCGCAAAAAGAAACTAACGGGGGAGAAATTTGGAATAGAAACGTTTTGTTTACAGATTCTCCGTACCTGTGGTCCCAGATGTGTAGAGAATGTACAATGGGTGATTAGCTTCGACGGGGACGCAAGGATGTGGCAAAGATTTATCGACTACGTCGTCCCAGTCCACCTGCGATTCCAACAGCGGCGCCACCCACACGCGCCTCCTTTGGAAAATGATGCATCGAGGTCTCGAGACGGAAATCAAGCTCAACGCCTCGTTCAGCATATCTGTATATCTGAAATTATTTATGAATGTCTCCATACCCCAAAAGAGCAAACAATTTTTTTTTTTTTTTTTTTTTTTTGTTACAAAGTATTTATGAAATTTAAAAAAAAGTCCAAATTAAAAATGGTGGACAAAAGTTTCATCGACTAAAACGGGTATACTCAAGTTTATTATGATCGTTGGTTACAAAAGTAATGTTAAATTACCTTTAAATATCAAAATTATGATGAATTTTTCAGATTTTAAAAATCATAAAAGCTCTTCTGTAAATTGTATTTTTTATCTTACGTATTGTATCCGCCATTTTGAATTAGTCTTTTTTCCACGATTTGAATTATGATTATTTTTCCATGATTTTTCGTTATTTGAATCCAACGAACTCGACAAATTTTATGGCTATAAGAAAAACTCCCGATTTTTCGTTCCGCCATCTTGATTCATCCATTTTGAATTCTTCTTTCTCTTATACCGAATAAACGAACGAATTTAGTAAATGGATTTTCTCAAGTACTGATTCTTTTTTTCAAAAACAAAACAATAATAGTCGGCCATTTTGGATTTGACTTTTTTTTTACTGCATATTTAATTTTAAAAACAACATAAGACTCGATAAAAGCCATAAGAATTCATCAAATAAAATAAAATAAAAAAAGTTCATAAAATTATTGTTTTACTACTCTGGAATTACTTAAAATAAAAATTCAAAATTGTCGAACATTTTATAATGAAGAGTCATTATTGTATCTCAAAACTCACTTTACAATTTTGTTAGGTTCGAGCCCGCAGCTGGCAGCAATGATGACCTTCGGTTCTGCGTGGTCTATTCGTATTGCCAATTCTTGTGATGCAAAACCTTAAACATTTACGATAAGTTCGCTGTAAAATCCTTATGTAAATATTTTATAAAATGTAACATTCAATTTTCTCTTTCTCTTTTCTCTCTCTCTCTTTCTCACTACTCTTAACAAGTTTTTCTCTTTTTGCATCACTAAAAGAAGAAACGACCTCTCGAAAAGTTGAGCTTCTAACCCTTAAAAAAACTTACTATTTGTGCTATAATCAAAAACGCTGACAAGATTTGCAATTCTGACCGTGGATTCCGAGTCATAATAAGCTTCAAGTCATATCTGACTAGATTTTCAAAACTCAAAATGGTAGATCCAATATGGCGGAACCATTATTATGGCCGATGTTTTTAAAAATTGGCTAGATTCCTTTGAAACTTATCAATCGGGAGTTTTAGTTGTGTGAAATAATCTCGCAATATGTTATTGAATTTCATATTTTCTAATGATATTATTTGATAAAGGTCTTTAGGATTGAATTGGAAAAGCAGATTAATTCAATACGTCTGGCCTCGGTTATTTTCTATATATAGAATATAACGTTATGTGCGACAACATAACCTATAATACTGTAAATATCACATCAAAATGAAATAAAATATCTCAAGAGTAATAGGTTATTCAAGCGAATAATCCAAGCAATTTTTAAAGACATCCGCAATAATCGGTCCGCCATATATTTGATTCACCATTTTGAATTTTGAAAATTTAGTCAATTGCTGTAGAACTTGTCTCCACTGTTAGAATATCGAACCTAGTCCGTGTTTCTGCGATTACAGCAGAAAAGTACTAAAAAAAAAAGTTCATGGAGGTATAGAATAAGCTAACTCTTGAACTCTGACCTCGGATTCGGATTCGGAGTCGTAATGGTATATGTAGAAAGCAATTCTGACTGCGGACGTAGTAGCGTTATGCTAAAACAACATTTTGACAATGACAAAATTCGCAACTAGAATTGGTGGAAACATAACAAGGCGCCCTTTCGACCCTTTCGTCCAGCTAGAATTCCTTTTGATGTGTACCGAACCTTTCATGAATTAATCTCGTTCTGCGCTTGAAACGTACTCAAGGTAGGTTTTTATTCTCGCTTTAATTTTCCCCTCCTTCCACGCGCTCGTAATTTTCATTTAGTCGCACGATAATTGCTCGAGCCCGCAATTAAGAAAAAAAAAAAAAACCGTACAATAAGTATTCGGAACAAGACGTCTCGTACAGTACATATATTGTTTTGCCTTACGCATTTCAAGGTAAGTGACTTGATCGAGGCGTGTTATTCCATATCAATTTTAAATACTTTAAAATTTGACAAAAATTAATCTTTAATGATAAATAAATTATATCGTTGGACATCAGAAAATTAATGAAAATTAATGAGCGCTGAGGAAATGAATGAAAAACAACGATTATAAAAGGGACATTAATTTATACGTTCTTGTAAACAAACCTCCAAATACGACGGAGTGAATGGCACCAAGGCGAGCTGTGGCGAGGATCGCGATGATTGTTTCCGGGATGAGCGGCATATAGATGAGCACCCGATCGCCCTTTTTAACCCCATAATTGGCAAGCACCCCCGCCAACCTTGAGGTTTTATGCAACAGCTCATTGTAGGAGATCCTGCGCACTGTCGACGTCAGTGGGCTGTCGTGAATTAGTGCCGTTTTTTCTCCGTTTCCCGCTATTACGTGACGGTCCACCGCATTGTGGCAAGCGTTGAGTTCTCCCCCGACGTACCTGTTAAAGACCCATTAAACATTCACATATACATATGTATATAGGTACAACAGAGTATTTATCAATACCAGATTATTAATTATTCATCGACATAGGGGCAGAAATGAAATTTTTATCGATCCTTCAGAAATAGAACATTTCTCAAAAGTGCAATGAAAACTTTGTTTCCATTTTCTATATATATTTTAATTTTCATGCCAATTCCGTTAAAGTGCGTCTTGAAATACCTTTTCAATGTTACATAATGTTGCAAATTCACTCGATTGTATTTTACTGCAGCTACACCCGAACCTCTCGATAGTGGCATAGGGAAACTATAAAAAAAATCTATGCCGGCATAGTGAGTTACCTCTAAAGTAAAGCTGGCATCAATTTATTACGTACGTACCATTTTGTGAAGGGCTCCTTGGAGTTGTCCAAGACCCTGTCCCAGGGTTTCGACCATTCTACGCATTGTCCGACTTCCGCCCAGAACTCGTCTGGATTTTCTATCGATCTTCTAAACGCCTCTTCGTAAATTAAACTTTTGTAAGGATTTTGGCTCAAAATGTAATCTGCAACCGGAGAAATCACGGCGTTTAAAGTGGGTGTTTATTGCACCGCGAGCGGTGGGCGTCGACTTTATTCGAATTCTCAATTGCAAGTTACCATGTATACATATATACGTGTCTTTGAATAATTTTAATTAAATTTTTAACCTTCACTCGGACATCTTTTTTCTGACCTATATAACCGAGCCAAAAATAAGCAGCTAAAGCCGGTAAGACCTTCTCAATAGTAACTGGGTCAGTAAATAAAGCAGTTATTTAATATGATTTCTGAAAATGTATTCGGAATTTAAAAAAATATGTGTATTATTTTCGAAAAGCCATATATTGCGTCATTATTTTGCATAAATCGATCGCTGCGAATAATTCGTCTAATCTCGCTTTAAAACGTGACGTATACCTAAGCATAGATTTCCATTCGATTAATGTAAATTTTCAACGTGTGATGGTTGTCGATTTTTTTTTAACCAATCCCTGCCTTTTCGGACAAATTTACACATACTTTTGCCAATATATTTCTTTATCATAGATATGCGGAGCCGTCAGCTGAAGTAACATGATTGACGAAATATTAGGCCATTGTAATAGTTATTAAAAATCCCTAGAATCCAAAAAGCTGTTGAAATACATTTAAAAGTACTTTAGAACAAATTTCGAAAACAAATCATTCCTTAAAAATTCTCGACATTCGTTGGAAAGCTGTTGGTAATTGGGAATCCCCTAGGTGTATATCCCTAAATTATATAATTGGTAATACTGGCAATTACAACATAGATTTAACTACTCGTTAAATTAACGCCAATTACCCGAAAATCCCTAGATAAATTGAACTAACGAAATTCATCTTAAACTTCGGTGGAAAGATAAAAAAAATAAAGTAGAAAAAAATACCTATACTTTTAATAAAATCGTAAACGCGACTTAATGCGGAATGAAGATGAAAAATCCATAGCAAGGCTGTTCACTGAAAATTCCCTAGTATAATTTATTCCTGATGATGATTTCTAAATCGATCGATTCTACTGTTTGCTCCCTTTCCCCTATACGTTTATAAAAAAAAATCCCTAGATATGTTTTTTACAAAGTTCGAGTTGAAAAATAGTTTTCGTATATCGAACGAAATTCCTAGAAATGTTACTAGAGATAAAGGGTAAATCGAGTTTTCACAATATTCCCCATTTTGAAATACCAGCGATGTAATTCAATTCGCAAACTTAGTTGTACTTTTTTTATCAAAAAAAAAAGAAAAAAAATCCATTTACTCGTTAACGTCATCGACGAAAATCGATCGACGCAAAGTTGAAATCGTCGATAACATTCAGACTTAAAGATAGCGACTTTGGTAATGTCCGCCTGCGGAATCGAACAATAAGGTTGAAAGTTCATCGTTTTAATGAGTTCGTTTGCTTCCTACGGCTATTTTCAAAGTCATGAACGTTTCTACTAATATGCGGCATAGAAGAAGAACGAGAAAGAGAGCTCGAGAGTAAAAAAAAAATTGTAGGGGGGGAATAACGCACGTAGCCTTTTCATGAATAATTCATCCCTTCGTAACAGTCGCGCGGTGCCACTATACTGGAATTTGCCATCGGCATGATCCCCTTTAACATTCGCCCACGTGTTTTCCCTTTTATATATATATTATGGGCCCGGAGGTTTTAAATGGGAGGCTTTTAGTATAATTGAAATCTTTTAGCGGTATACCTCGGACCATCTGTATACACAAACCTGCCTAAAGCTTCGAATATCGATCTACCGGAAGAGATCTGAGTACCATATTGGCCTGATTTGATCTATAATCATTGATCTTAACGATCTTTTAAAAAATACCCATCGGTCAATCACTGCTGAGATGTCAGCCTCCGCCGCTAGGCGTCACCGGTTCTCGACAGCGAAATGGATTTCGATTTGGTACGACGAGCGATAGATTCATTTTTTTTAATTTCTTCCAATTAGCCCCACAAATTAATGACATTTCATTTGACTACGTCGGGTTGAATCAAATGATTTTTTCGTTTAAACATTTTACGGAGTTAATACGTCGAATGCTTCCGCCGCAAAGTTCGGGCGTAGTTTAATTAATGGCGCACAAAGTAATTTATCGGTTCGTCACTGCACGCATCGAGTTTGCAATAAAACCAATTCTGCGAAGCTCGAGACAAAGGATAACCTTAAAATTCAGATCGCTATACATATAGCGTTATAATGAGAACAAGTATACAACAAACTTGGTATATAGTCTTCCGGTTTACCGAAGCTCCGAGAAGGAAGAAACTTGAGAATGAGCCGAGTTCGCCGTGATTCGAAAAGACGTTAATATTACCACTAATCTTTTAATTATTTTTCAAACTTCGTAAAAAGAATTGTTTACCCACGCAACAGCAGATTTTATAAACATAATAACGATTAAACGCAATTACACATATTGCGCAATTACCATTCACACGCCTATTACCGCCTATTATTCTATTAATTATACATTACCGCAGGTGCAAATAGCGTCAGTTCCGGTGCTTTTTCGTCGAGGCGTCGTGCAAATCGTATATAGCGAAATAATTTTCGCAACATAAATGCATTTCAAATGGCCTCGATTTTAAGCGCTTTGTATACCCGGGCTTATATTGTATCGATTTTATCGGAAAACACTTCGTCGACAATTTGAATATCTGCTTATAAAAGGTACATCGAAGGTCCGATTAATTTCACTCGTTTGTTAATAACAACGAGCAAAACAAACGACTAACGTCTACGACGAGGCATTCGTGTTAATTGGGCAATATGCCGCACGAGAATATATATGATGACTTTCAATACGATTATTACGATGGTGCATTAAAGAGTTGTTTAAAAAATTTACCAAATATCCACAGTCTGCAATTAATTAAAAATGATCGATATACTCTATTATAAATCTGCGTTGGCTTTTCAACAATATCTCACAAGTTCTTGTAAACTTTGGTTTGGTGTTTACGTATAGGATGACGTACGTCGAGGGATTTTATCGGATTTCGAAGGAAACTTTTGAATTACAAATTGCTAGTTACATTTTATTCGACGCATTCTACTTTATAACGTGCTTTTTTCTTTTTTTTACGTTTATAAAATAACTGCGATTCGCATGAACAAATGCGATTTGCGAATCCGCTCGAAAGTACAGTCATTTTTCATTTTCATTTTCATCCTTCAGGGGGAATAATTTCAGGGTCTTTATAGTCATTATTGGTCGATTAAAGGTTAAATTTTCAATCAAAAACATTTTGATCATTACTTTGATAAATGAGGGATTTATGTAAAGAAGAAAAATAAAAGTGTCTTTTTCCATATTCTTTATCAACTCATTCATTCATATATTAATTAATTAATCAATTAATTAATCCACTCATTCATTCATTCATACACACATTCACTCATTCATTTATACGTTCAATTCTATATATATGTTAATTCATTAAATAATTGATTAATTAATTCATGCATTAATTAATTAATTAATTAATTCATTCATTCATTCATTCATTCTTCATTGATACATTCATTTGTTCATTTTCATTAATTAAATCCACTACTCGTTCATTTACCAATTCTTTCATTTTTCCGTGTAGTATTTGTTATGCATTTATTCTTTATTTGTATTTTTTCATTTTTTTATTTATTCTTTCTTTCATTTACTCTTTCATTTACTATATTTTTTTTTTTTTATTAATTTATTTAACTGGTCATTCATTATCTCTCTTCACTATTTCAATTCCTTGATTTGTTCATTCTTCTTCCGTTTATCCACTTATTTATTCCATCCTTTGCTTCATTAATTCGTTCACGA
The DNA here is from genome assembly GCA_030522945.1 of Trichopria nigra. Lineage (NCBI taxonomy): Eukaryota > Metazoa > Arthropoda > Insecta > Hymenoptera > Diapriidae > Trichopria > Trichopria nigra. The sequence continues at coordinate 69,732 of JAPYZR010000288.1, read as the reverse complement.
TCTCGTTCAATTACTCGGAATCCGATTCATTATCCGCTTATTTGACAATTTATTGAATTAATCCATTTCGCGTTTATTCATTATTTTTATCGATTAAATCAGATTTAAACGACTTTTATTGAATCGAACCGATTTCAATCGAGTTTATCAGAGTGTAATCAATATATACAAACAATTAATTTTAATCACTTTCGATAAATTTCATTCGATTTAAATCCACTTATTCACCAACTTACCTCAATCGATTTCAATCAATTCCAATGAAAATGAATCGCTTTCAATAATTTTAAATCGACTACAATCAATTTCTTTTATCGATTTCGGTTTATGAAACATGTTTATTTGGTCATTCATTAGATCACTAAATTTTGTATTTATTTGTTCTTTTCATCGACTCAAGCAAATTTAATCGATTTCAATCGATTTTATCAGAGTATAATCGTTACATACCGTCAATCAATTTTAATCACTTTCGATAAATTTCATTCGATTTCAATCGACAGTTTCACCAATTGGCCTCAATCAATTGCAATCAAATCTAATCTATTTCGATTAATTGTGACCGATTTCAATCGATTTTATCTTAGTCCAATCAATTTCTATTGATTTCAATACATTTCAATTCGATTTAAATCGACAGATCCACCAACTTTAAAATTTAATCTATTTCGATTATATATATGCATCGATTTTAGTCAATTCTATAATCATTTTATTGAAACAATTTCTATATTGATTTCAATGCCGATAAATGAATTTCATTCAATGCATTTCAATTAATTTCAATCAGTTTCAATAGAGACGATATAATTGAAATCGACAGATTCACCGACTAGCCGATTTTAATCGATTCCAATAAAAATTGCGTATTCGTTCAATTATTCGGAATCCGATTCAGTCTTTCAATCAGTTTTAATCAATTTAATTAAATGTAATCGATTACAGTCGATTTCATCTTATTCTAATCAATTTCTATTGAGTTCAATGCTCTTCAATAAATTTCAATCGACTTTCAATACATTTCAATCAATTTCGATTAATTTCAATATATTCCGTTTAATTTCAATCGACAGATTCACCAGCTGGCACCAGTTGACATCAATGGAAATTAATCGGTTTCAATACAATCTTAAATTGACTATACAATTAATGTTTTTAATATTTTCAATCTTATCAATCGATAAAATTATTGACTTGTCAATCCATTTTAATAAAATTCAATTGGTTTTCATTTTCAATTCATTTAATTTATTCGATATCTTTCATCGATTACGATATATTTAATGGAACCGTCTTAATTAACTATGCAATATAGAAAAAAGAGTCAAATGTCAATTGGAAACATTAAAATAGATTGATTAGTTTTACTCAACTCGTTAATACGTGTTATAATAGTCAAACTTCACTCAGAATGATTAGACGTTAATAAGTTATTATAATTGCTTATTTATAATCGGTTTAATATAGATTTATATCTTGCCGATGCATTGAAATCGAGACACGCGTCAAAATTTGGTAGATCAATCGACTTTACGATAAATACAATTAAATAGTATTAAATAATTGTTAATTGTAAGTATAAATAATCGTAAAATATTACGATAATAATTTAATTGACTTTAATTGACTTTAATCTTCCCTTTTCCCAATAATTACCAAAAATTCCAAAATCATCGATAATCTTATCAACAAGACTTTACAGAATGGAAATTATTTCAAGTTGACGAAAATCGACTAGTGTTGATATACAAACTATTGAAGTGCATTAAAAGAGACGAAAGTCTCATTCTGATTTAGAAATATCATTTTTTTTTGTTTTTGTTTTTTATTCCTACGTTATTAAATAAATATCATTTAGTTTTTTAGTTAGAAATCGTTTCTAATCGGATTAATTCATTACATTAAAACTGATTAAAGTCTATTAATGGCAAAAGTTAATTCTAACCATGTTTATGAAATTCGTTAGTTTTGCGATGTATTACAAATTTTGCAATTTGCCATTTGCATCGTAGTCTATTATAATTGACCTAGATTTTGCTTCTTCATACAGGAGCATTGGTTTTTGATTAAAACATTCTACATCGAGATATTAAAACACTGATTGTGAGTGGTTTAATACTTATGCAAAATAAATATATAAACGCACACACATATTTATATATATATATATACATAAAGTAAGACCGAAACGTATAAAGGACTTTAAAATCTATGAAATCAAGCAATGTATATATATGTATGTATGTATATTCAATATATATAGTGTAGTATAAATATAAATGAAGATCCAAAATAATCAACTAATTAATTGAATGCAGGAAGAATGTCAAACTATTAATACCCACAAAAATTAAAACAGAAAATCAAAATTTGTGTAATGCCATAAATTGTAACTGGATTACTTCGTAATAAAAATTTTTACGTTAAATTCTATTCATATATAAATACATATTCGGTTCAAATATCTTGAAAATGTTCAAAATGTAAAAATATGTAAAATGTATTTAAAATTTTTCAAGAAATAAGAACCCTTATTTATTTAACTTCATAATTTGAAAATTATATATAATGTATATATTTCATAACAATTCATTTATATTTATTTATTTTTATTTTTTTCTACGTATCTCCAGCAAAGTTTAAGATATACAATTTCCATCCAACGAGAATTAATGAACTAATTAATTGATTAATTAGATTAATAATGAAAATACTTGCAAATTCAATAAATACTTTTATTATACATTTAATCCATTCACATTCACTTCTTTTCTTTAAAATTGAAAAAATGTTGAAAAACGTATTCAATTATTAGAACCGCAAAAACCTTTAAATTTTCATTTTGGATCCGCTAAATCCCTCACGTCAGTATTGAGTTTATCGTTTCTTATCTTGTATGCATTAATTGTCTGAAACTTTATAGCGGTACAGTTTTAAACAATTCTGCGAAAACTTTAATTTCTTACATATATATGAAAAAAAAATTTGAATAAACCCAATCAGCAGACGAGATAAATAATTGGACGGAATAAGTACAAAAGTTACTCTTTATGACTTATGTATACGCGTCTGAGATGATTGTTTAAGGATGTATTTATGGGATCGTTTATGTATTATCAATGTATAAAATATGTGTAAAATTAATTGCTTTATTACATACACACACACATAGTACACACGCACACATGAAATTAAAGAGTATACATTTTGCACTGGTTCTTTTCAACTCTTTACCTCCATTGATTGAAATGCATATTATAAAAGATACATCAAAAGAACCGTTTTTGGCCAATTTTAATTTGTTTAGGCCTCATATTGAGTTAATATGCGATAAAAAATTGTTAAATTAAACCTTAATTCGATTGAAACAAAAGATTGAAAAAAAAGATTCTTGTAAATATTATTTCAAACGTTCGATTCGTGGCACCATTTTTTTGAAGCGATAATTGTTTATTGAATTATGTAGATATAGGAAATTTTCACTACACAAAAACTCTACATAAAAAAAAAAATGTCTATAAAAATATTCTACAACAAAAAAAAAAAAAAAAACAAATTAACATTTTAATTGAGTTTTATATTATGAAAGAAGAAGGACTAGATTTTTACCCTATCTCTTTGAAATGTAATTTCTCGCGTGACGGAGCTGGCTAATAAATATTATACAATCATAACCTAATCAGACATAATTTATGTATGCATCATTTCTTGAAAGAATTACGAGTAAACAAGAAGTAATGGACAAGCAAACGAGTTGTTGCATAAGTCTCAGCAGTGTCTAGTTAAAAAAATGGCATGTTCATTTGAAATTAGAACGCAGAATAGAAGAAACGAAAAGAAGAAATTCATTACTGAGATCAGAACATTTCATATTGAACAAATCTAATAAAAACGCCAAACAACGTTTTCAGCAAGCAACGTCGTCAAGTCTTGACCAATGAAAAGTAAAAAATGTAAGTCTACGAGAAATGATCGTCTTTATTAAGACGTGCAATTAGTTCGTGATTGAATTAAATACTTGTTACCGAATTCGTTAATTAATACCTGGCTCATCAAACCAATCAAAAACTTTTTTCTTTTTTTTTTTCGTTTTTCGTTTTTGCAAATAAAGAAAATTTTCATTTAAATTATATACCATAATGATTTGCTATTGTCTTTAAACGTATAAGAAGTTGTTTGTTTCTTTTTGGAAGCAGCATTTCTTCAAACTTTTTTCGATTTTTTAAAGATAAAATTCAAAACCTAACAGCAAAAATTTAATCTCGTCTGGAGATTGAGAAAAATGATCTTGAAACTCTACTTTCTTTTTCTTTTAACCATTCTCGGCCATCAATCATATACCTATATTTATATATAAACATTTATATGTATTTTATATATAAAGTGTTCGATAACAGTATCCTGTTGTTATCAGGCATGCGATGATTCTTGGCATAAATTTCCAGTAAAAAACTCCCATAAAAAAAATTTAATCCGTCGCTTTTTTAATTGGCCCCCTATACACGTGTATTTGTATAATCCATAAGGGCCAATTAAAAGTTATTCGCTATATATAAACTATCAATCAGATAAAATTTTTTTTAATTAAAATTCTGTTCCAATTGTTTACCGCAATTGTTGAAAAGTTAGCCCCTGACATCTAATTGCTTTCAAATGTTTCATATGTAAGGAATCGCCGTATTTATGATGTAAAACGAGAACGTACAAAAACGAATTTAATATATTGAAATATTACAAAAAAAAAAAAAAATTCATCAGTTTTTTTTGTATTTCTTACCATTCTCGGCATACTTAAGAATGTTAAAAATTACAAGAGTGGCGAAACTTTAAATGTGTTTTTCTCGGATGTTTTTCAAAACGGTGTATATATACGATATATCCAATTTTAATCGATGAATCGACTTGAAATTTTGCACACATGTTCTGTGGAATTGTAGTTTCGAAATAATGGCAGATTTTATAATTATCATATTTTGTTCGATAATTATTAAGAATCTTGTAATTTTTGAAAATTAGACTTTTTCTCTCCAGGGTAATAATTAACCTCTAAACCTATTAAATCTTAAACGGATGATTTATTTTGCTAATAGGTCATCAACGTTGAAAAAAATCTGGACATATCATTTCCAATGTAAAGTTCATCGTACTTTCCGATTCTACGGTTTCAAACAAAAAACAAATGCGATCCTTAGAAGGTACGTTCGATTATTTACCAAAAATTCGATTGTTTGTTACCTAACAAATATTTTTAACTACAATTTTTTTTACCTGTACAGTTTTTTGTTTTGTTTTTTTCTTGAAGTTTGTTTAAACGTTTTATACATCAAAACTGAAGGAGGAGAACATTATGAATTGAAAATTTTGGGTCCGGTGTCTATAAACTTTAAAACGTACGATTAGAAAACTTGAATTTCAAAATGGCGAGACCTAATATGGCGGTTTGAAGCTGAAAACTTAATGCAATTTAGAGTTTTTCCATACACATGACCATTTAAATTAAGAAACTTCTTCTGAAAATATGTGTAATACAGTTTTTTTTTTTTGGATCACTGATCACAATTCTGTTATTAAATGTTCCGAAATTCAAGATGGAGGAACAAATATGGCGGACGAAATTGTTCAAAATATTTCGATTTTTACGAAAATTTCAATACAGGGTATTTTGGGCTCGCGAATCTGACGTTAGATTTGCGAAATTCAAAATGGCCGATCTAATACGACAGAGGAATATTGTCAAAGTGTTTCAATTTTTATAAAAATCTGGAACGCGAATTAATACGATAAAAATCATTGCATCTTTGCAATTGAACTTCGGAAGGTACGATAAACTTTACGTTAGAAATGATATGTACATAATTTTTTCAACGTCGATAACCTATCAGAAATGAGACCCGAAAACTCGAAATACGAAAATCAGGTTTTGAGAAAAAAAAAACCCTTTATTATACTTTTAAGATTCGAAATGTTGATGGTGACGTTGATGACAGAAAGGATTATTGTTTTTAACAATCGAATTTAATTTCGAATTTAATTTTGAAAAATTTGGCCGTTGAAGAAATTATCGAATAAAAATTAGAATTCATACGAACAAAAAGCTATAAATTAAAACAAAAAAAAAAAAAAAAAAAAAAAATAAATAAAAAAAAAAACAATATAAAAAAAAAAAAAAAAAAAAAAAAAAAAAAAAAAAAAAAAAAAAAAAAAAAACAGAAAATATACATATATATTTATAGGTACCATCGTTTTTCGATAACCTGGTGTTGACGATGCGAGCCTCGAAATTGTTCCTTTCGTTATCCTCGTGTTTCAGGTCTATGTGTTCACCGTTCACTTCGTCCAGCATTTTTCAAAACGGGAAATATTTTTGGCAATTTTGTCGGGCGTTACCGGGGAACGCCTTCACCTGCACAATGCCGGGTCCATCCACTTCGTCGACGTAAGCTCCAACCCACCCTGGTAATGGCCTCCACTTTTAACAAAAGCCGCTATCAGATTTCACAATTGTTTACGATACGACGCACTCTATCCGACACTCGGCTCGTTTATTGCTATCGCGAAATAAATATTCAATCGGCCTTAAATTTACAAACGAGAGATATATCTCGAGCTGACGTCGTCCCCTATTACGCTTTGATTAATGACCCGCGAATTAATGAACCACCATTGGTTTGGCCACATATGTTGTGCTCTGATAAGGTACTATCTTTGTTACTTTTCGCGCAGTGAAGGAGGACCGATCGCGTTGGTGCCTTTTTCGCGTTATCGCGAGGTAGAGCGCGTCGGGACTGAGGATGATCGAAACCCACCAAAGTCCACATTCATTCATGACACGTGACGCGAATATAGACTTCCCGAACGACCTTTGACATAACTTCGTTAATAATGCGACTAATTATTTATTACATTCAGTCTCGAATAAATCTTTACTTTTTTGAATTCAATTTTTTTTCCTATATTATTACCATTTGCCTCCTACATTGTAATTGTAAATTTATAGTTTATAGCAAAATATATCGAAATGCACCCGGGGTATGAATGCGGTTTATCGGACTCACCTTCCATTTTCGTCGTGGGTTGGCTTCAATTTCGTGGCCATTTTTCAAATTGCCTTGAAAATGCACAGAATTTATTCGAAAATTGCTAAATGTTACGGGATATTTTTCGTCGTATTACATTTCTGACAAAGGTGTTAAAAATATTGTCGTAAAAACCATTTTGTAAATTAAAAATGGAATTTTGTAAGAATATAATTTTAATGCTGAACAATCGACACAATGTTCTGATAAAATATGGATGATTAATATAAAAATTATAGATAATAGTCTTTTTTGTTTCAATAAGGATGATCTAATATAGATCGATTTTATAGATGTTAGAATCGTTAGTAAGTTTCGATATTAATGTAAAAAAAAAAAAACAATTTAAAATAAATAAAAAAATAATTATTATGCAGTAAAAAATAAAAGTTTGAAAAATCAAAGCTTGGATTAGTATGGATTAAAAACGATAAAAAACCGATTCATTTTCTTAATGATGATTGCCTATTGAATCCTTGTCAATCCAAGTGTTGATGATAATCATAATTTTATTACCGTGTAAACAACCTACTATTCTAGCAATAAAAATGACATAAAACATGTTTACATTAATAAATTATTTACTATTTATTATGTAACCAAAATGTTATTTTTTCTTTTACAAATTAATCAGCTTTCAGAATTTTACATTGAAATGAAAAAAAAATCACCTTAATTATGTCAATATTAAAAAATTATTAATGGAGACATTTTTTACGTCATTTTATTGCGAAAAATGTGTTTGAACATTGTTTAATAGTGTATATTGTGTTTATATTTCTTGGGTTTTTTATTTTTTTAACTTTTTATTGTTTTTATTGTTTATATTGTTGTTATTATTTATTTTTTTATATTATACGGGTTTACGAAGTCAACCTATATTATATTATTCGTTTTTAAACGTCTATATTATATATAATTCTAAACGATTTTTAACTTAATAATTTATTAAAATAACGAATTGTATTGAAGATTTGAAAGTCTTTCGGCTTTAAATTAAATTAGTTGCACTTTTTGGCTGAAAAGTATGTCATGAGAGAGTGAGAGAGAGAGAGAGAGAGCGAGAGATAGACGCCTTGTATAAATTTACATTTATTTCAAACCAATGAGACTGAACGAGCGCAATTGTGTATGTGTTACAGGTTCTGATTTCAAATTTTCGTTGATTGTGTTATTTTTTCTTATTTTTTTTTGTTTCAATGTTTATCGACGTTTATTATTGTTTCATAAAACGTGAAGATTTCAAGTCTCCCTCCTAGTTTTATTCGTTTTTAACGTTTCCTGTGGATTTTATAGTCAATTGTATTTCAAAAATTTTGTCAACGGTTGTTATTTTTTATAAAACTAAAGTTCGCTATTATTATTATTCGTTATTAATTAATTTCTATTTTAGTTATAGCAAATTTTATCAACAGTTGTCTTTTAACAATTCGTGTCATTCTTATTAACTGATAATTTAGTTAACGACAAAGTTTTTTACTAATCTTTGTTTTCTATTGTTTACCAATTATTTTTAGTGTCTCATATTCTTACAATCTATTTTAATCGTTTATCGCCACATTTTCAATTATTTTTTATGTCGTATCAGCTTTGATTCAATTTTTTATAAATTTCTGTAAACTTTAGTCACATTTATTTCAAAAATTTGCTGTCAAGGATCGATTTTTTTTTCATTTTTTGTTTTGTTTTATCAACATTTATCGCTTATTCAACATTGTTCTATTATGTAACTTTTATTCAATTTTGTTTTTATTCGTTGAATTTTAAATTTATCAACTTGATCTCTTATAAATTACTTTTATTCTAATTAATCGCTAATATTTTCACAGTTATTTTTGTTTAATTATCTTTTAATAGTCTAATATCTACTTATTTCATGTTTCACCATTTCAACCCACACACACCCAAACAGATTCCATTGTGTTTTTTTTTTTAAATTAATTAACATTTATCTCTTATGAATTTGTTTTTATCTTGTCAATTGCTAATTTTTTCAACATTAAATGTTTTTTTTTAATTGAACTTTTTATCGATTTCTTCGATTTTTAAATTGAATTCTGCATTTTGTCAACTTTCTTCCCTTGCGAATTTAATTTATTCTTGTAAATTTTGTTCAACCCACTTTTATCGTCCATTGCTACATTTTAACAATTTTTTATTATTTCATGTTTTATTTAATTTGTACTTTTCGTCTATTTAATTTGATAAGATACCAATTTTCGATTATCAATATAAGAGAATCATTTGAAACAGTCCGCATAATATCGTATATGTAACATTATGATCGACAATGTCACATTTAAGATGTTGTAAGATATGATTTCTTAAAAAAAAAGAAAATGTCTAAGATATCATAAATGCAATATTTCTAGAATATCCTAAGAATCATGCATTTACAAACGTTGCGCATTAAATGTTTCCAGAATGTTTCTAGAATGTTCCAAATGAATCAAACGAGACACTGTTGACACATGCAATTTCCAGGATTTATTTCCATGATTTGTTTCCAAAATATCACCAAAATAATATCAATTAATTTATTCGTGATTTTTCAATATCGTGATATGCTTTTGCAATTAAAAAAGAGAAGTAGTTTACGCAATGTGAATCGACGCGAAATTGATGTAAACAGCAGATGCAAAAATTACGCGTTAATTGATTTCGAAATGTACGAATCGGAAAAAGCTTCTCCGGGCTTCAGGATAAGAACATTGTTGCATCGTTTCTCACATTTCACTTTCATTTATAATGTAACTCGATTTTCCGGTTACGCGTCGAAGTGGTATCATTGTTGGATAAAAAATGTATTATTAAAACTTCGTCTACACTTCATTAGAGTCGTATTGATTATGCATGTCACATCGCGTGTTTTATTAGGAGAGATCTTGGATATTCACTGGAAAGTGCCGTATATAGTATTTCAGGATATTCCAATACCGATTTTCATTCCACTCCCCCAATATCCCATTGTCCCACTGCATTGTTTGCGATTGTTCTAGGGGACATTTCCAAAATTCAAATTCGAGTTTATCCATTTCACTTTTTTTTTTATTGTCCTTTTCTTAAAGTTTCTTTTTTCGGTGTAATTTATTGATTTGGGAATTTTCGGCAATTTTGTATGGTCTGTTGGAAAAATTATATCTGTCTGTCGGATAAAAGATCATTTATTCACCGTACATTTCATTTACATTTGATTTATCTTTCATAACTTTATTCTTTATTCAATTTTTTATTCAAATTTGGCGGTGACCTTGAAATAACCTTGCAAGGTCATCGGCAAGGTCAAAACCAAGTTCACCATTACATCCAGCGCCAAAAGTTACCTACGGACATGGCCTTAACCTGGGTACAAAATATTTTATATGAAAACTAATACGCGTCGTGTTTCGATAACTTTTTGGACACCCTGTGTACCATTGTATGTTCAATTTTTTTTTTTTTTTTTTTTTTTTTTGAAACGTAATTCATTGATGCAACCAACATCATTTTATCGCAGGAGTGGCAAAAATAATGTCACTGAAAGAAGACGTAAACCGACAGAAAAGATGGGAACACGTTCGTCCCGGTAAACAAGTGCAACGACAGTGTGGCGCGTTCCCTATATATATATATACATATATATATATATATATATATATACTCGAGAGCGAGGAGGTATATAGCGACGAGTTTATCGCTTGCAGGCCCCGATACTTCAAGATGTGCACGTCACATATGTAATTTATTCTGTTTGTCCCCGTGTTGTGCGCATGGAAAATTCTTATTCCTGGTGAAGGCAGAAAAACGAATTTTGCAAATTGTTATAGCGCGATGATGCGCGATACAGGGCCATTCGTTATTGTGCGGCATTCATGGACGTCGAGTCGTCTTTTCGCAATCAATATCGGGAAGAAAAGGCGTCCGACAAAATGTGGAAATGTGACGCGCCCTAAAATACTTCAGATTGCGAAAGCCGAGTCTTTTATTGTCCTCGTAAAATAAAAGCTCGCGAGAAATTTTGACATTGAGGAGCTGAAAAGAGACTTCAGGGCATTCGATGAGAATATGCGAAACAAAAACAAAAGAAAACACAAGAGTCTAATTAAAAATTTGCATGGAACTAAATATAAATAAATAAATACGCGAAGGAAATCGTTTTCCACGACAAATATTTAAGTTGTCAATCTTCGGCAATCTTCGGAAATCGTAGGCAAACTCGGATTTGCTTTGACAATCTTCGGTAATCTTCGGCAATTCCCATACAGCTGTCGATAATCTTCGGAAGTATACGGCAATTGTCGTATTATTCATGTTCCGAATTCTTAGGAAAGTCGTTGCTCTCTCAAAAAGGCAACTTTTTTTAAAATGTAATGAGGTTTCTTGTAATCATGCAACGACGAAAAATGATTAGACGCAATTACGACGCCTTCGTCTTTTTTCAATGAATTCACAGGAATCACTTTCATGAGACAATTTTGACAACTACGTAACAATTACGTAACAACTACGTAACAACTATGCGACAGTTACATATAATCGATGGTAATATCACGATAAAAGATAAATATAAAATCGTAGTCTTCGTCTCATGTAGGAACATAAAAATATGATCTTTCCAACATTTTGTTTTTACTTAAAATAACTATATAAAATTAAAAAAAAAAAAAATGTAATTTTTTCTAGGAACCTAATCTTCTTGGAATTGGGCGTAATCAATATAATAGGTGTAACTATCGCCTATTATAACTAACAAAGGAAAGTTCGACTCAATTGAGTGCACGCAAGGGATTCATTAAGAGCCGTTAGATACTTTACGTGGACTTAAACATCGCTTTCGAGAGACAATAGACGGATAAGAATTTGATTATCTTATTGTATATCGCGGACATGAAAAACACACAATATATGATCAAGCGTATGGTTGTTTTATTTTAGACCTGCCGACCAAAAAACAAAAGTCGACCTAAATTTGTTTACAATTGTAATAATGTTTAACTCGAGTGTTTCTATTGTTTTTTGTATATATTATGAATTTAAATAAATTAAAAAAAAAAAAAAAACAATGACCAACCCATACAATAATAAATTGAATTCTTCCTAGCCTCGTCGTCATCGAACAAAATGAAAATAAGTAAATAAAAGGGCAAATGAATGAAAATATGTCGGGAAAGTGCGTATAGACTATTTAAAGATTCGTCTTGAGGGAAATTACGCGATGAGGTCTGGTGGGAACCCCGATGGTGACATCATTACAATGGAAAAACTTTCCAGCAGGTTTTCTAGGAGATGTGGGCTGCAGGCGTGACCATGTGAGAAATCTTGACCTTTCATGTACACTCGATCTTTCAAAATGACGGATATATAAATCGTTTTTGTAATTCGATAGTGGTTGATTGAATAATTTATTCCGGAAACTCGAATTGGTTCTTTCGACACAATGTGCACAATGTCAGTGATTCTATATACCTTATACAAGTATTTTCCTATTGTTTCTATAGTTTCGTCAGATTCTATATATTTTTCTGCAAATTCTATATACACTCTATATTCGTTACATTTTCGATACGATACTTTTATTATTTCGATATAATAATTGAATCTTGAGATTTTATCGATACTTTTTAGATTCTCTCAACTGTTATTCCTTTGACTTTTTATAATTTTCTTAGTTTTATGGTTTTCGACTGTTTTAATATTTCGATTATTTCGATTAATCATTTTTCCCCATTGATGCTATCGATTTTTAATGAATCGATTTATTAATTAATCGATTTTTTCTTTAGATCTTTGTTCGCAGTTGGAATAACTGCGTGTGGCTTCCATTCCTTCAATTCGTCGGTCATTTCGATCTTCGTTTCATACAATTCGTTGGATTGTTCTAATATATTTTTTTAACTATAAATATTCGATCTCGATCAATCGTTCAAACAGATTATAAACTTTCGATCTCTTTACTTTTTATTAGGTTTTATTTTTAGATAGATGGTCGTTAGAAAATCTTTAGTATAAAGGTTAATTCTTGTTAATAATGTTTTTACTTTGCGATTATTTTTGAGACTTTGAAACCATACACTTTACACAAATTTCATGATCGGCTAGCGATTTGAAAATCAAGTTCAATCGAAATTCAAAAATAAAAAATGTAAAAATAACAAAAAAAAAAATAGGAAATAAACTCAATAGTAATATATGTACATATAAAAGGGTCCAGAATACAAAATTAAGTAGTGCGAGTCAAAAGCCGTCAGCCACGAAGTGAACGGCCAATAAGAAATAGCCGATTCTGTGCTCTTCAATAACGTATACACGGAAAATAAAAGTATCGTTGAAGCAACCACAATACAATTGTGACAATAAATGATTGTGTCAATTAGACAAATGCTTATGTCAACAGTGGTATATTTGTCTCAACATTTTCCGTGCAGGAAATGTTTTGTTGACAATTATAACAATTAACTTAAAAATATATATAAGTACAAAGATTATGTTTAAAAAAAAAAAACAGAACTGATGCTAACGCTGAAGAAGGATTCGAGTAAAATGATGTAATGCGCTATTAGTGGAATGAGAGGGCGAGAGATTGAACCGACTGGGGGTGAGGTGAGGGAATCAAAGCAACAGGTGATTTCAACATCAAAGCCTGCGAAGGAAGAGAAAGAAACTGTACGTATTGATCGGATTTTTAATACCGTTTTTATATCGATATAAAGTATGATGAGAAATAGTTGTATACTTAATATCAAGTATAGAAGAATATATATATATATATATATGTGTCTGTCAACTGATATATGGGACATATGGAAAACAATGAAATTATTTTCTTGGAGTAAAAATTGAGTTATTGTTTTAAAAGAGTGAATTCGTCACTTTTTCTAAAATAAACTATATACAAAAAAATAAAGAATCGAAAAAAGAATAGAAAAGAAATTGAAAAAATAATATGTTTAAAAATAATCGATAATAAAGACAAGGAAGACTACGACATTCGATAGAATTGAAATACTAAGATAAAAATAATGCGAGGATGCACAAAATATTAAAAGATATCAGAATAAGGAATACGTTAAGGAAATCGAGAAACCACTTGATTATATATCGAGTTAAACAAAATCGAAAAAGTCGACATGTACAATACCAATAAATTAAGAAGGAATGTCGATTATTGAAGGAAATGAAAGCATTAATAAATAAAGTCGATGCAATAATGAAAACATACAATATTACAACAGGCTAAAATGAAAGAATAAAATACCAACTAAATAAATAATTTATAAAGTCTTTTTATTTAAAATGAAATTTGAAAAAATCGAAATCCAGTCGAATAATTGCATAAAAATATTGACTGAATTTCACGAATTAAACGAATTTGAAGGGCGAAAATATCTAGTTAATCGAATAATCGAAATCACCTACTACTTCCCATTCATATAAGTATCGTGAAACTTCAATCAATCGATGATGTAACGCTAAATATACGATTTTCTATATATATACGATATGTCAATCCTAATCCTTTGCCGTTCCTCAAATCCCATGTACTCTTGAAGGACACATTAAAAAAAAAAAAAAAAACAAAAAAAGAAAAAACGATTCGGCCATTCTCCTGTGAAATCGACTTTACGCGAAAGACCAACAACGTTTTGTATTTCCATATATGCCGCCATTATTTCCCTTAAAGTGATGCGAACGTGCGGGAAACGTGAAATAAGATGTAAACCGTTCATTCCGCGTAAATGCCGTAGCATTGGTATGCATCGAATCCATCGGGACGTGTAACAGGCGTCGTTTCGAATAAGCTCATATGTTTTCAGCATATATATATTCCTGGGGTATATACGTGTTTCCAGACAATGACGACACTGAAGCAAAGCGACGTAATGACAAGCATTATGGAAAACATTCGAATGTTTGAATATTAGAAAAATAAAAAAAAAGAAAAAAAATCCAAAATGCGCGACGCGCTTTCATTACCGATCTAGATGCCGATTTACAAACATGTGTTTTCACACGACGGAAGAATTAGAATAGTTATTGCTTGCAATGGCATTGCACTTACATCACTGCATTATTCTAATCAATTGCATAACGCAAATAGCAGCCCGATTATTAACGTAACAATGCGAGCATGTCGTTTGCCCACTCGTTGTCGACGAAATTCTTCGATTGAAGAAACTAATGATAACGTGAATTCTATATAACGATTTTAAGCGCGACTGAATTCCGACATTGAAATAATCGGCGTTTGGGAAGTTGAAGAAATGAAAAATCAGGATAAATCAATCAAAACCAGATACTCCGTCAATTCAAAACCGTGAAATTTGATTGAAATCGGTGAATTGTCACTGATTTAGAGTTTGTAATGTTTTGAAGTGAGAGAAATTGGGTAGAAATAGAAAATGAGTTGAGAACGGCACATAGAAATTAAAAAATTGCCATTTGTCCCAGCACCTTAATCCGCGTAGTTGAGGGGGGAAAGTGACAGAATGAGAATTAAAAAAATAAAATATCTGAAAAATTCAAAGGAATTATATTACGTATTATTCACTATACTTTTGGTCATTTATACGGATTATATAAACAAAAGTTTTATCTATAACCGCAAAAA
The DNA here is from genome assembly GCA_030522945.1 of Trichopria nigra. NCBI lineage: Eukaryota > Metazoa > Arthropoda > Insecta > Hymenoptera > Diapriidae > Trichopria > Trichopria nigra. The sequence goes on along the minus strand of JAPYZR010000288.1, from coordinate 54,069 downwards.
CAATAAACACAAAAATCAGATCGATTTTTTATGGTATAATTAGTTCCGGATTTAAAAATGGTAAAAATTGACAAAAATTGATAAAAGAGCGACTAAAATTGACGAAGAATTGAATTGGTAAGAAATTAAAAGTATCAAAAACTCATTAAAAAAAAGAAAAAAAAAATAATAAAAAGAGAAAATGAACAGAAAAAGAAGAAAAATGAGAAGAATAAAAATAAAAGTATAAAAGTGAAAAAGAAAAATGGAAATAAAGAATAAAATAAGGAATAAAATAAGACAATTGATAATTCAAACGTAACAAAATGCTTTATATAAAACCGAAAAGAAAAGAACTAAAGAAAATCGCCATATCAAGAGAAAAATTTGGAAAATCACAAATATTCGTTGCGAAAAAGCAACTAAATGTATTTTCTCGATTACGCTAAAATACAAAAAAAAAGTTTAACGAAAACGAATGTAAGAAATTAAATAATAACATATTCAATAATGAAAATATTCAGTTTATCGACAAAACAAAAAATCGAAAAATGAAAAATCGACAAAATTGTATAATTTTGAAAAATATCAAAACAACTGAAATTGTTAAAAAAATTTATCGGTAAGAAAAAAAAAGAATAAAAAAACTGCCAAAAACTAATCTTTAAACAAAATTAAGAGGAAATTAAAAAATCGTAAGATCGATTTCGAGTAACATAAAACTTAAACATTTCGATGTCCGTCTAGATGATGTGGATGTACAGAATGAGGAGAATGTTAAAAAGAAATTGAATAAGTAAAAGTTTCACAATAATAGTTACGACAATAAAATAAATTCGAACGATTTTTAGTTATAATGAAAAAATGTTGGAGGAAAATGTAAAGAATTACATATCGAAAAAAAAAAAAAAAAAAAAAAAAAAAAAAAAAAAAAAAATGCATTTCAGATTTAAATATTTCTACAATAAGAAAATGTTTTCAGTATTTTAAGTAAAAACGTATGTAAAATTGACGTTTTTTGAAATCTTGAAAATGTAAATCAAAATCTGAAAATGATTTTGGTAAGTCGAGTGAAAAATAAAAAAACTCGGTTAATTCACTTAAAAAACACGTATAAAAGATAAATTGTGAATTTCTTTAAACAGCCAAATACAAAGCGACTGTTTCTATATCTTTGTTCTAAATCCCCAGTTTTTCTAGTTTTCTTAGCTTCATATCTCAAGAGCGTAGGTCAGTTCCTTTCGTTCTGTCGCGTTTTTATCTTGCGGAAATAGAACCAAGGCACAATCATTAGTTGCCAAGAACTGCACCTCCTAACCTATATGTATTTGTCTCTCTAGAAATGTCTGAAACTCGGAAACTTCAACGAGAAAACAAAATTAAATTACGTAATTTTTCGAAGTTTATTTCCACCGATTCGTATATAATAAAACTTAATGAAAATAAATGATGAATTTGTATATTACATTCAAAGTCATTGCATCTGATTAGGTTAGGTTTGATTCCAATCATTAAAAGGTTAAAAATGTCTTGTCAATTATGTGTGCTACTTTTTTTTTTTTTTTTCGAGTTCTCATATAGAATAACAAGTTCCGAAATCAAATCATAGGGAGAAAGTAAAATATAATTCGCATATTTATTCTCGCGATTTTTCGACAATTTCTCAACCGGTATCGGTGAAAATTGTTGTACATTCATAAAAGACTCGTAGGAGCGCCTTAAAATAGATTTTGACTCTGTTTAATTTGAATATTTTACGTTATTAATTGACGTTATCGACCGAGCAGCTCTATAGCTTCCCCCTTATAAAGAGCACTTTTTGAACTTGTTCCGTCCAATTTTTTTATCTTTGGTGTTTGGGAGTTTTTCGTTGCTTCGTTTTAAAATTTCGATCATCCTGACGATTTTATCAAAATTATAATAATAGAGCTATTATTGTGAGCCAATCACTGGCAGCAGGTGGCCACGCACAAGCCATTATGACTGTTCAGCGCACGCTTGCATATTCGATAATTGTATTCAGAACTCGTCGTTAATTATCGCTCCAATGGGATTTCGCCAATCTCTCTTCAAAATCCCGGTAAATTTTTTCTCCCTTTATTTCTTTTTTCTTTTTTTTCTATTTCTTCTCATCACAAAAAAATAGGAAATCGCCAGGGAATTAAGAGACTCGAAAAACGTAAAAATTGAAATGACAATTTTTAAAAAAAATCAAAACTTATCGTGATATTCAATTTTTACCAATTGTGACGATAATTGAATTATCCTCTCGATTTCATTTTAGTAAATAAGTATAAAAAAGTCGAAAAAAAGGAGAGAAAAGAACGACGTAAAATATAAAGTAAATAAAATTACCGTTCCTTTACGATAAAGATCCAATTATATATCTTCTTGGAGCTTCGGTCTTACACTTGACACTTCCTCGCAATGGACAGGAAATTTCACGGTAGGTGATTCTTACACGCCCGATGCGAAATGGGACGCCAAAGTCCTTCTCCTTTTATTTATAATATTCTCGCATTCCGACAATAAATGATGTAAGTATAAGAGATGGGACACGAAACTCTTAATAGAGTCGTTTCTTTTTTAAATTTCCGTTTGAATAATTTTTACAGTTTACGAACAATGCAAAATTCAAAGAATCACCCTTAAATCATTTTAATGGAAATAAAATTGCGCAAGCTTACTCTTTCCCTGAAAAATACTTTTGCGCACGAGTGCGAAAATGAAAGTATATAACGTATGAACTGCAAAGGCCATAAGTAGAAACTATGCATTTTCATACTGAACGAATATCTTTTTATTTCAGAGGACACATCGCCTCCACATTTTCCCTCTGAAATTAAGAGTGATTCTTCACAAAAGAAAAGAGAAACAAACGATTTTGGACTGAAGCATAAGAATATTGAAAAATGATGCGATTTTTCGCGATGAAGGTACTCTTTTATTATAAATATGTTTATTAAAATAATAACTCTTCATTTGAGAGAATATATATTTCTCACTTAATTAATGCTACAGAAGATTTAAAAAAAGTTTTTTTTTATTGTCTTTGTTTTTAACCGGATGCCTACAAGAGAAGGCCTCTGTATTATGCGTAAGTGCATTTAAAACAGGGGCCATCTTCCTCGGACGTTCAACTGATTATACCTCCCTTCAGTTTCAATGTATCGAAATAATTTTTTTTTTTTTCATTTTAATGCCACTATATGTCTCTTTTACATAATAATATGACAATTAGGATCTGACAGTGCCTTAAAAGTAAGAAACCCTTCGATAACAAAATTTTCGCATTTTCTCGTGAATCAGTATTCAAAATGGTGAAGTCAAAATGGCGACTATGAAGTCGATAATTTAAGGTATAAAATCGATCGATTTTCACGAAGCTTACTACTGTATGTAATACGTTTTTGAGGTCGCTGATGATGAATCCGAGGTCAGATTTTCAATATTCAAAATGGGGAATTCAAAATGGCGGCTAATTTATGAAATAAATATAATTTAGATAAATTTTATTTTATATGATAAAATCGACATTCAATATTTGTAAATAAATCTTTAATGTAAAAGATAAATAAATTCTGTTTAGAATTAAAAAAAATGTTGTTTTGATACATTGAATTTGAAGGGAGGTACAAGTAGTTGAATGTTGAAGATGGCCCCCTTCTTTTATGCATTTATGTACAATTCAGGGGTCTTCTTTTACAAACATCTGGTTGCAAATCCACGGATTAAAGTTTTACATTTTGAAAAAAAATTAGCTACAATTAATAACCAGTCAGCAAATAACGATTAAAGCGTTTTCAGCTTCTGGCGAGCGAAAACCGCAGTAAAACATTACTCGTTGAAAAAATGCACTTTTCATTGAAAAATCGTCGAATGCGCAGCAGCAGCACGGGGCCCTGTGTCTGCTATATAGCCTATATATAGGAATACGATTCAAATCTATCAAATTTCAATGGCCGTGCTGACTTTCCACAGTCACATGAAATGCGATCCCGTATCCTATATGCTAACATTTAAATGACGCCCTTGATATTCCCTCCTCCCGGGCCTCTGACCACCCTTTACCATGGACGAAGGAGTAAGAGAGCAGGAAGGACATCCAGGGGATGGATGTACAATGAGATCTTATCGACTATTGTAGGCATAGTTGATTTTCAGTATAATATATCTTGATTTTTCGAGTCTCAAACCCTCAAGAATTTTTCAATCTTATCTTCTTTTTATTTCATTCAGTTTTCAATCGTTTATTCGGTTTTATTTTTATTTTTTTATATATTTGAAAAGAACGAAAACTTTTCGAATGTTTAGATCTCCTAAATTTACACATTTATACATGATTTTTATTATTTTTCGATAATTGTGCGTATTAATTACATAATTTCCTGGTTTTTCGTTTTTTTTATGTTTTTTGTTATTTTGGTATTTTATATTTTTCAGTTCTTTGTATTTCATTTCTTAATTTTTTTAATGCCTTTCCGATTAATTCTTACGGTTTACATTTACATTTCCTGTATATAATTATTTCGATGTAAAAAAAAATTTTGTTTTTAGTTTTCCTGACTTTTTCAATATTTTTAATCGAAATGTTTTTCATTTTGTTTTCAATTCTTAGTTCGTTTCGATGTTCTTCATTTTTGTAGCGATACTCCATTTATTTTCCGTTCCTTTCATTGATTTCTTTGATTCATTTGATTTTGACGAAACTTGAGATTTTCTAGAATGTTTCTATTTTTACGATTATTTTGAATTGTTTATTATTATTTTTTGTATGTTAATTTATGTTTTTCCTCTTTTTGATTTTATTCAATCGTTTTAATTCTTTTCGATATATTTTCGAAGACTTATCGTTTTTTTCGACCGAATAAGTCTTTTGATTTTTCTTTTAATTTTGTCAATTTTTCACTATTTTTTTTATTGTTTGTATCAGATCGCACAATTTTTCGATTGTTTTTCTCAATTTTCCTTTCAATTTCCAAGATTCTCCCGATTTGAATAAATTTTTCTTTAATAATTACATTTGGTCAATTTTAGAACCTAAGATTCGAAAAGAACGAAAAATCTGAAATTTTGTATTTCTGTATCATATTTTTGGATCCGCCCATAAGTTGTACATACTAGTTTGATTCATTTCAATCTTCAATCATATCAAATTTACTAATTTCTTTCGATTTTCGAGAGTTTTTTACACTTTCCTTGATTTTATTTATTTTAATATCCTCGTATTTTACGTCATTTTTTTCACATTATTATATTTTCTCATTTTTATTGCATGTTTTAATTTAGGTTTAGCATTATCATTTGTATATTGAATCCTGATGTATTATATCTATCGATTTTTTTATATTTGTTAGGTTTTTCCAATTTTATCAATTTTTAGGGGATTTTTGCACATTAAACGACTTTTTTTTTAAATTTCTTTTAAAAAATCTGTCATCAATCATCCTTATTCTTCTGTAGATTATCTATCTTATCTTTCATTCGATCATTTTCATAATTTTCATCATTCTTCTTTCCTCCGATTCTTTTGATTTTTTCAAATTCCAGCTTTAGCGATGCTCTAGAATATTCGTCTAATCATCGTTTATCATATATTTAACGCTTCAATTTGTTTTTCGCTCTTTTCAATGTGTAGAATTGAGCATATTTCTCATTTCTTTTATCCGATCTTTCTTGGCACCATTTCGCTGCGTTTCTTTCATTATTTTAATTTTCACTAATTCAATTAATTCTGCTAATTCGTTCTTACTTTTACGAATATTGCTTTCCTTTTATTTCTCCAATTCTTTTAAGTGTACTACTGCTTCTTATTCGTTGTTTCGTATTAATTCTCCTCGTTTTGTTGATTCTCTCAACCCCCTTTAATCTACGCAATTATCTTTTCTTTTAAAATCATGGTCGTTATTGTTTTATTTATTCGATTTTATTCATGTTTCGTTCATCTTTAATTTCATAATTTTCGATTATGCATACCCCCTGCCTTCTTAATTGAATCTATTTTATGAATAATTTTGGAATTCACAGCCTTTATTTTTGTTGTTGATATTTTACATTTTTTATTTCTTTGTAATGTATTTCAATCATTTAGGAATTCGTTCATCTTTCTCATTTTATTGACTCATTCTACCTATATGTAATATTCTTGATTCATTCGATCTCTCTAAAAAATGTTTAGAGTGAAAGTTCACTCCAAGAAATTTAATGAAATCTTTTGCGGTTCTACTTCAATCCTCGTCCCTTTGACGCGTTATTCTTGAATACTTCCTTGATTCGTCTGTTTGTCGCCTCTAACAATTTCTTAACCTTCTTAAGTTTAGTTTATAAGGAAAATCAAGAAATGAAATATAATGAACAAGAGGAAAGTCACTCATGAAAGTATTAAAAAAGCCAAGAGATTGTTCACTGTTACCTACTCGATTTGACCAATCATATTTCCAGGAAAATGCCGAATAATCCAGATGTTATCAACTGAAGTACATAGGATTTAGTATAGCTTGTCGAGACGATTTTTCAATGTATGCAATTTTTCATCCAGCTTTTAAAATATTGTTTCACTTTCATCTGCGTTTTGTTCGTTTTATTTTGTGCTCGGATTTGTAAAAACTCCTGCCTCAGAAATGTATTTTTGTTTTGTTTTGTTTTTGTTTCCCATTGCGAATAAAACGTGTGTAACATTTCTGTAAGGATATTAGTATTTTTATTATGAACGAAGTCAAACCAAATTGATGGACATGCATGAATCATTACAAATGTAATAAATCCTAGTAGCAATGATTTCAGCAACAATATCTAAAACATGACAAAAACTAGAAGTGAAGTTTTGTCGTAGTTGGACGAACAATAAAGAAGTTGATACAATCATTTTCTTGGTTAACAACTTTGGTTGATACAGTAATTTTTTTGTCAACACGATCATTTTTTGATTGATACAATCACTTTTTGGTTGATCTTATCATATTTTGATTGATACAATCATTTTTTGGTTGATGCAATCATTTCTGGCTCCATTTATAGTAACAATACTTATTTAGAATGTAAAGTAAGAAATATGTTTAAATGATAAATATGACGATGATAATGACGATCATGACGATTGTGATGAGAATAATTATCATGATGATAGATGATGATAACGACGACGATTATCATTATGATCAATAACGTCCGATGAGGATCGATGATTAATCGAACAAAAGAAGGAAAACCAATAAAAATTCAGAATTTATATAAGCTAAATAATTTGAAATTCGAAGAAATTAAAAAAAAAAAATAAAATTAATCAAGAAAATAATTGGCAAAAATTGGTCGAAAAAGGACAGTCCATAAAACACATGATGGAAATTCAACAAACCGAAAATTTTAAGAAATAGTATATATAGGTATAAGAACTATCTAAAAATGAATTTCAAAGTGTATTATTACAAAATAAAGATCTGCCTTAAACGTTCGATGTATATAAGACGTATATAAGACAATTGCACTATTAAAGGAAAAAAAAATCACGGTAAAAAAGGAAGCGATTACTGGGTTATTGGCATAATCCACTTATCTACTGACGTATTGCCATAATGAAATAAATGAAAATGACCGTAATATACAATTAATGAATTGATCGACAATTTCGTTTGGCGATATATTTAGAAATATTGAGTGTGTGTTAATAAATAATTATAGACATCTTGCATTCTATTGATCCACGTGCAAAGATTCAATTTTAATAAACGTGTCACTTGCATTCATTGTTACTAATTACTGTTTATTCGTAAACGCTGCGAAAAGTCCAAAAAAAAAAAAAAAGAAACACTACTGTTTGCATAATAATATCGATCGTATTTTTCCGATCTTAATGTTTCGTAGAGAAAATATTTTTGAAAATGGCGCAATTCAATGCAAATTAAATTTAATTATAAAATGTTACAATTACCAAAACGAATTGATATCGTACATATTAATTAATTACGTGGAAATTATCACGAGACTTTTATTTATTTTTTCAGTCAGATATTTTTTTTTGTCCTCTGTCTATTAATAATTATTAATGTAATATTTTTCCGCAGTTCATTAATATTCAAGATTTTTTTTTTTTTTTGATGTTATCATTATTATTTAAGAAATTAAAAATTTTCTGAAGATCGAGGACCTAAATGAAGGTCGTAAGGCTGTTTTCAGTTTTCTATTTTACCATGTCCGATAAACCAATAACAAAGTAATTTAATGAAGACTTTCCACTTAAGGACTCAAAATACGGACAATAAGTTTTTATTATTTATACATTATTGACTAATAAACAAATTAACAATGAAAAGAAATTTCATTCCAGACCACCAATTTCACTTCAGAAATCATCACGGCACCATCGGCAACATCAAGTTAATGGAATTACATACAAAACTGTTGAATCCGTAGAACGCAAAATCGGCCATTTTTATGGATACCGCGCAAGCTGTTGTCAAACTATGGCACGATAGATTACAATACTCAAACTCACAAATTGTCTCCCAAAAAAATATTATTTACTATTTAAATCATCCTTGAGAAATCGCACATTTCAGGTAAAACTGACTGAACCATCCTCAAACATTCAGATTATGTCTTCGTGATGAAGAAGTGGTTCAAACCGTAGCGAATTAAGATCAATAAAGAAAAAGTAACAGCATGTCACGTTTTCTATTCGTCAATGGACATATCCTGCAATCTTTCTTGACGACAATAAGCCAATTCCCTACCTTGGCATACGCGTAGATCGCCCTCTCACGTGGGAAGAATACATTTGGCCCACACGTAAGCAGCTCAATTTGAAATAGAGGTAGATGTATATTGGCTATTAGGCCGAAAATCCCACCAAAATATGAATAATAGAATCATTATCATATATATGTAAACGAAACCTCGAACCAATTCGGACGTACGGGATCCGACTTCTGGGGAGTGCATCAAAATCTAACGTACATACCGGAAAGATTCCAGTCAAAATGCTTAAGAATGTTCACAAATCCATCTTGGTTCTCATTTAATTATTATCGATAGTATAATTCCTAACGAAAAGATCCTAACAAAGACCAGCAGCAAAATTTTCGTCTGCAGTCGTTGTCGGTTGCAAGGAGCTGTCTCCATTCACTTTCAAGTCCAACCAAGAAGTGACCGATTCCGGAGAAGACCAAAGAAAAAAAAGAGAAAAAGGAAAATCAGGATTGCAGGACACGCGGGGTAACTCCTTGCAGCAATGAAAACAACGTAAACAATAAACAATTAATCAAAGAAAAGGAAAGAACGCAGTAAATCACAAACAACAACAGTTCAACGGAAACTTCTCAGAACTCGCGATTTACAGTGGAAAACAAACGAAACAAGGAGGATCCTACAAACCGCATAAAAACAATATTTATAATAAAATATAAATATATAGATCGACACTAAACAGTATATTACTAGTGTATTTTAATGTATACTTAAATAATTATTATATTATTTCTTATTATTAATATTATATATACATATACACACTGCAGAAAAGTACACCAAAATATATTCTTTGAGTTCCGAAATGACACCTAAGTGGGTGTAAACACTAAAAAAATCGGATTTACACCCAGTTGGGTGTCATTTCGGACTCCGAGCATATTTTTTTCTGTGATGTAAAGAGTGACATTTCACTCTATTCGGAGTCAAAATGATGTACAAAATTAAAATTTTTAACGAGAAAAAATGATAATCTTTAATGTAATGTACAATTTAGCAAGATCAATTATGGTTTACTTTCGTCTTATTACACTTGACGATTATTTATAAAATATCCATATTATCCATATTTTTTAAAACTATTTCTTATAATTGCGCATATATATACATATATATACATATATGAGAACTATTGAACATTTTTTGGATACATGATAATTCTTCTTGTTTATTTTAATAATTTTAATATTTCCTACTATGCTTTCCAATAATTTTTGCCTTATATTGAATTATTACTCTTTTGTCGAAGAACAATTGATTCCGTAATGTTGCTACTTATGTTTTAACGAAGTGGCATTGCGAAAAACCATATTACGACTTCAACTTCTTAAATCTACTTTTTTTTTTAATTCGTTATGCAATGTTTTTAGCTCATTTTTAAAATCTGTTATCTATCTATATCTACGTATAAACAGTCAAATGTAAAAATTCAGAACCTCGATCAAAACGAAATGTATTGAAACAAATAAAAATTATTTGAAATCTCATTAAAAATTATTTTGAATACTTTTTTAAATATAGATAGGTAGATAACAGATTTTAAAAATAAGCAAAAAAAAAAAAAAAAGAACAAAAAAAGGAAAACAGCAAAAAAGCTATAAAAAAGCAGTTTTAAGTAGTCGGTATTCGTTTCGTAGCAATGACTTCATTAAAAAATACGCAGCAACATTACGGAATCAATTGTTCTACGAGAAAAGAGTAATAATTCAATACAAGAAATATATGTTATGTACATATAAAAATTATCTGATATATATACACTCAGAAAAATATTCACAATCATTTTTAATAAGATTTGATATAAATTTTCTTTGTTCTAATGCATTTCATTTTCAGGTTCTGAATTTTATATTTGATTATTTAAATGTAATTGTTTCATATTATTATAATTGTTATTTTCAATTTTTTGTTCAGTATCAATTATAAGGAATTTTCTTTAATTTTCATGATTAACTTCTTTTCTCAGTTTTTCTCAGTTCTTCTCAATTGTTCTCAATTGTTCTTAATTTTTATCGATTCTTATCAATTCTATGAATTCAAAAGAATATAAATAAAACATTTTTTATCCATAGTTATATATTATTTTGTGTATTTTCCAAACTATTTCCTGCAACTATTGTTAGATTTCACTCGATTTTCATTTTTCATTTTTAATACATCTCATAATCTTATTATTTTTATTATTTGTTTTTATTTTTTATTATGGTTTTTGCTATTGCAGATCTTCATTTTGTCCATAAAATTTATCCACTTCGTGTCATTAATTAATCTTCTCCAAGCTAAAAATCGCCTCGATTTTACATTTTATTTTTCGAGTAGTTACAGTCGTTTATAGAAAAATACCTTTATTTTATATTTTTCTAAAAAGAAAACCACACGTCCTCGTCTTAATTACTTCTCGATTGTCGTTTTGTTTATTTATTGAGCCTGGCAAATAAGAATCGTCCATTCACATTGCCATTTCTTGTTAATATTATGCTAATGAAAATGAAAACTGATTAAAAATACCAAGTGAAAAGATCTTCAAAAAAACAGTTGAGGACGCAAGGATTCTACGTTTTAAGTAGTAAGAGTCGGCGCGCGCCGAACATCTGTCAACCGGTTCAGTAGTAAAAGACGTTTTAAAGAGATATTGATTTTTTGTTTATTTTTTCTATATATAAAATTTCACTATTAATTGTAGCATAATATTGTTTTGCTATGTATAAAATTAACGTATACATAAATATTTATTATACATCTCTTATATACTTCTATACAAATTATCAAAACTCTTATTGTATAATTCGACCATGAAAAAATAGAAAACAGAATAGTTCAAACACTTAGAAATAGAAGGCAAAAAATACAAAAACTATGCCTACTACAAAAAATGTTGAAAGACGTCTTTTGCTTCGTATTCGAGGAAATAATTTTTCGATTTCTGGCGGGTAGCTCAGTGCATCGCCGCGCGTTCCTTGCTGTGCTGGCATATAGAACTTCAAAATATTATTTTCTCGAATACGATGCAAAACACGTATTTGAAAATATTTTCTAGTATATATTAAAGTAAAAGTTTATGAAAATAATTTTTCGTATTTTTCGATCGTCTTCCTGACAGTTAAAAAAATTATTTTGAAGATTGTCCGATAAACAATGGATATAATTTCGGTAAAAACTGTACGTATTGACTCGCATCTGTTATTTATACGTTTTTCTTAAAACACGAACGAAGCAGTTTGTTATTGGCCAAGAATCGCTCTTTCCAATGATGTATGACAAAATTTTTGAAATTTTCCAGTAAAAATGTTTATTATCAATTTCTTAAATTTTATTATTATTATTATGATATCGTAAATATCGTGTCAAAAATGAATGTGCTATCGGATAGGGGTATTCTAAAAAAACGGGCCCAAAGTCTATTGCAGAATTTTTGCCAATGCTGAAATGTAGCGTCAAACTATTCAAGAAGAACATTTCTACATTTCGTCCTTACATGGTTAAGTAGTAACAGCCATAATGTCCATTTTCATTCCATCGTATGTTACATAATCTTCGCTAATTTTCCCTCGAGTGTCCAATTGTACGATTTGTTTGAATCGCGCAGGAAGCGACACATCGGATGTCCCATCTTCCGGAAGGATGATTGACTAAAGTTCAGTGTATAATGGCGCCTGCGTCAGGGATATTGGAACCGGGTATGAGCTAGGATCTTTTGTTTTTTTTTTCTGTTTTTTTATGGACATTTGGAATTTTTTTAACATTCGCACGAAACACGGACCGACAAGCAATGACGCATGGCGTCATTTATGCATCAAAATGCGTGTCTATGGCGTCCCTTGGAGCGCGCATGCCGGAGGAAACGGGGCGTATTTAAGGGCCGACAGGTTCGCCTTTCCCATCACTGTATTGCCACCAGCAGCTCTGGAGCACGGAGGAACTGTCCCCCGAGAAAGTTACCAGGACCGGAAGGACGTTTAGGATTTCGATCGATCCGCAGTTTACCAATAAAACAAACGCACGCAGTGAGTTTCCCCGGTAACTTTTTCGTAATCTGCGCCTTTGTTTTTTCGTTTAACGGGTTCGCCGATTGGTTCGCCACTTTTTTACCCCACGAGTTTTTGTGTTGTTTCTCGGCCGCGCGTCTTTTGACCGATCCATCGCAGTGAGATTCTCGAAGTTGCCGAACTTTTCCTTTCGTAATTGTTCCGGACCGTATGTGAAAATCGTGAATATTTCAGAAGACAGTTTTTTTCCTTTTTGCGAAATATTGCCCTTAAGTCAAGAGCAACTTTTTATTTTGAAAAATTTGTAAAGAGCAAATTTCAAAGTGTCTCGTCATTACGCGTGGAAAATGATTTTTTTTTTCGATGTACTTTTCATCGTGTTATATCGATGAACATTTCTACTTGGCAGGGAAGTGAAATGTAAAATGAATATCAGGGCCATGTAAAGGATTTGAAAATTTTCATGTGAAGTTTCTTGAAATGTTGCATTCATAAGATTAATACATCATTTGTTGTTAATGACGATTGCACATTTTTTTTTTTGAAGATATTGAAAAATAAAAGTATGTCAGAGAATTGTCAGAAGATACATTTTTCTGATAATTAGAGGTTTAAAACAATTGACAAGTTTTTAAAACTTTTTTCTATCATCAATTTTTAATAAGGATTCTATTTAGAACTTTGTTACGTGAATATTTTTTTCAAATTTACTTTTTGGAAAATGTATAAATTACTACAATTATATCAGAAAATGTAGAAATTACTACAATTATATCGAAAAAGAAATTTTCGCAAAAATTTGTATCAAGGAACAAATTTCCATTCGAAAATCTATAAAAAAAACTGCTGCACCAAATTTTAGAAAAAAAGCTGATTTATATTTTTTACTTTTTTCGAATTAGTTTTTTTAAACATTTTGAAAATTTTCACTTTTAGGATGTTATTAATTTACTATATTCGAAAATACCATCATAAGGTAAATAATTTATTTTTAGATTTTCTGTCATGAACTTTCACGAATTTTTTCTCTCGATTTCGAAATTCAAAAAAATTTGATTAAATTTTTGAAAACCTTGTTTCTAAAAGAAACGAAATTTTCTTTCCTGTATACTTTAAAAAATATGATATGTTTTATTCAGAAAACAAAAATTTCAATGAGATTTTTTTGAATTCCACTCTGCAGACGTTTCAACGCGTTTATAAATTTCTTATTTCTAAGAATTCCTTTTTAGAGAATTACGTTTAATTTGTCATTAAATTAATCCAGTTTAAATTTTAAGGCATTGTTTTAAGTATAAACGGCCGATTTGGAAATTTCGAGGAAAAAAGCCCCTCGAAATGGTCGGGAATGTCGAGAAAAAATACAACGAAATTAAAAAATGTTGACGTTTGTTGTTTCGTGTTGTCGTAATCACGAACGCAATTTTAGAACTTTCTTTCAAATTTCGTGTACGAATTGAATGAATTTATGTCATGATTGTGTTGATTTTTGGTGAAAATACATTTAATGATTTGAAAATTATGAAAGTTTACATTTACGAAAAAAACGGCTGAATTAATTTTACGTAATTTTGCAAAGTGTAAATACACTTGTCGAATGAATTTAAATGTATTAACGATTAAACGTTAAAAATTACATTTAATTTATTCAAAATTATTCAAAGAAATGTACACTTGCGCGTACGGTTCAAAATGTAGAAATTGAATCGACAAACGTTTAAAAAAAAAAAAACGTTTTTTAAATAATACGAAATGCCGCATGAAATAATATCGAAGTCTCCATCGACAAACGGAAGAAACGCTGACATTGTATTTTTAATTTTTACAAAAATATTATTTTCGTTTATTAAAGTAGCAGAAATGAAAAATTCCTAGATTTCGAAGATAGTTTAATAAAATTTTCATCACAAATTAATGATTTTTTATAATAACAATTTTAATTAATAATATTCGTTAAGAAATTAATAATACGAAATTAAGAATACGCGAAAGGAATAAAAATTATTAAAGTCAAAAGTACGTAAACAAATTTTCCAAGTAAATGCAATAGTTGATCCATTCTTTTGTGTTTCTTTTATATATATTATCATTTTTCTGTTTATCCATTTCTGGCTTCATTTTATTCTATCTATATCATTTCTTTTGCATTTTTACGATTTTTCATAATTTCTTACGTATTCCTAAACTATTCGGTTAGAAAAAGTGTAAAAAATTATGTTTCATACATAAAAAATGTTTGTTACCAATATACATTAACCGTATTAACAAAAAAATAAACTTACAGATGACATGAAATCTTTCAATAAATTAGAGTCATATAACAAATTTTATAGGAAATTTAATTCTTCACAATTGTAATAAAAATAGAAAACTTTAAAAAACCGTTTGAAGTCAAAATACAAAATAAGAAATATAAAAAAAGTAAACGATATAAACAAAAATAAAAAATACCAACAATACATACAAAGTACAAAAAAAAATATACGACAAAATATAAAAACAAATCAAAGTACCAAAAATGTGTCAATTCTTCGTTAAAAATATCCAGTTTGACTGAGCATATCGTATTACGCTGCATAATTAGGCAGTAACGCATTATTATCCAACACTTCGCAATAAAGACACCAAACTCGAGGAACAAGCGACGAGCATACGTCGTGCATGTCGTTCCATCATTAGTATACCCGTCTTAATCACTTCAAGTTTTAATCGCAACGTTTAATTATCAGTAGGGAAAGAATCCTTGGGCATTGTCACGATTAAGGAAGCACACCAGACAATAAAATACAAAAACAAAGAGGGACCCCATAGAACGCTCAAAATCAGCCCCTATTTTGCAGCCCAATATAATAAGCCGAACCAAAAGTGATAAATGAACGAAATGTGCTTCAAAAGAATCATTATTCCATGCCATATCCTGGTTTGACATAAGTTTACCCCCTATCAATTCCTTGCAAACTACCCTAGCCAGGGTATGTACAGTTTTAAATGATTAAAGCGTATATATAGATAATGTATTTTTTAATAACTTTTTGCATTTACAATCTTTAGTAGTACCAAAGTACAATACATGCGTCGGTTATACGAACTTATCATTATCCAAACACTAAAAGTCTAAAAACTACCCTTATCAGGGGGTGGAAAGCAACACATGACCAAGAATATTAATTAAATAGTATTCAATTGTATCATTATAATATGGTATTAGCTATTGCATAAGGATAAGGAACTTTCTAATTGTTATTTTTTTTTTGGATAATAACCTTAGAAGTATTATCTTATAACGAATATATTGTTCTTTTTTTTATTTTGCATTATTTTTACCCCCAAAAAATCGGAAAACTACCCTTATCATGAGGTGGACAGTACTTGATTACCAGGGTGGTAGATAATAGTATTTTTTTTTCATACTTTCCTTATTAGTTTTTGGGGTTTCTCTCTCGCCAATGATAGCTTTTTTTTTGTCATTTTTATGTCAACTTTTCGTCATGTTTATGTCAGTTTTCTGTCAGTTTATGAATAAATCCAAGTTCATCCATATGACACTCCAAAACTTTTATAATGTTTCGACACTTTCTGCAGATTTATTTCCCTTAACAATCTACAAAATAAAAAAAATAAATAAATAAATAAAAACAAATTTATCGATAAAAAAAAATATATACATATATAATAAAATTAAATACTAATACTTGCTCAAAAGATGCAAAATGAAATCTTGACAACTCTTCACTTTTCGAATGTAAATCGCGAAATAATATTGAAAGAGAGCCATTCGGTATTTCTGAAATAATTTAAAACAATAGAAATTAGTCATCTCCTAATTGGAAACGTGGTGGTTTTAAATGTTAATTTTAAATTTAAATGAAATAAAAATAAAAATCGCATCTTCTGACGACGTAATTCGGAATTAGTTCTGGATATAACTCGTTACAGCAAGCGATGCAATTGAAAAATTCCACTTCCTAACAGCTAACGATTATTGTTTAAATTATATAATAACGGATTGCTATTGTATGCGAGATGGAAAATATATCTACTTCAAACTTACGCAATTACGGTTTCATTCAAATTTTAAACGAGTAGGAATTCAAAATTTGATATTAGCAAACTATCGTTCGTTTCGATTAGCTTTAATTACAATTAACGATATTATTAGTTTCGCAACTTATCTCTACTTTTGAGATGGTACATGATTTTTTGTTTAATGAGAATTCACTCCTATTTTATTGATCAGTATACTCATTCACTCAAACCTAAACAGCGAACTTTGTTTTTATAGCAAACATTCATTAAAAGCAATTTTATGAAATCCTTCATGATCGATTTAATGCGAAATCGAAGCGCGGATGACTATTTCCGCTCCAGAAACACATGCGGGAGTAGAAGTTCATTTTTATTAATCACGAAATTCCATTCAACTTTTTTTTTTAAACACAAAAATCAATTCTATTTCAATTTTTTTAATCCAGTATCGAAATGTGATACGTTCATTCGTTCAAATTTTCGAAAGTAAAAATTTAATTTAAGAAATTAAAAATTCTGCTGCACCAAATTTATTCTTTACTCTTGCAACAATGACAAATCCCACATTGTTATGTTTGTCTTTTTTTTTTGTCTGTGGTGCCGGAAATAGAAATTTCCCTCGTACCATTAAGAAAAAATAAACGTAGTTTGTTACCGATGCGAAAAAATTTCTTTTCCCGCACTAGTAACGAAATGCTGTAAAATCTGTTAAGCATATATTGTGTTAAAAATATTCTTAGCAAAACTTAAACTATCGATATTAAATAACATGATGATTGGCGAAACGAGAAAATGTCCGTAGGAAAAGAATAAGTGATCGTACTGACATATATATACACATATTTATGACAACTTTGCGTTATATCTCGAATAATGAGCTTACCGCAAATTACTTTATGGGCGAAAATTCTCCCGTGAAAAAGAAGCGATAATAGAGGGGAATATTCGGAGAGAATATTCGGTAATAAACAAAATTCTTATCGGGATCACCGTCCTTTCTGATTCGCGTGGTGTCGCCCTCCATTCGATTATCGCTCCTAAAGCGTCTGCTTTTTCTTCGTCTTTATCTCGAAAGCGATCATCCCAGATTTCGTATTCGATCCCTTTGACTTTCGTGCGTTTATCTGCTACTTTTATGGTTTGAACGCACTGTATTATAAAATTGAAATGTCACCCTACCGAGCTAACAGCATTTGTTTTGAGGAAGAGGCGCGTTGGAAATTGATTGGGGGTTCGAAATGTTCAATGGCCCAAAAAACGATATTTTAGTGAAATTTCACTCCAAGAAATTTGGAGAGTATAGATTTAATCATACGTATTTTGTTTTAAATTCCAATCGTATTATAAAACTGAAAAATTGTTTATTTTTTTTTTAAATTATATACGTTTTTTCTATCATTTTTAAAGAAATGATTTATTATATTCATTTATTTATTAATAAATTTATGTTTATTTCTTTTTTTTTATGAAATATGTTATACATAACTTTAAAATAAATCAGTTGAGTTTTTAAGAACTTTTTAAGAACTAAATAAACTAAATAAATTTTGTTAATAATGTTACGACAGAATTTTTGATGATTTAAACAAAATAATATACCTTCAAATTTGAAACAAATTTATTTTATCTACAAAACTAAGCTTTAATGTATATAATCAAAGATATTAAAATTGATATTTCTGTCTTAAATAACGAAATAATGAACTTTTGTCATTGCTAAATAAAGAATCAAAGAATAAATCACGTTTTTTAAATTACCTTCATTACCAACAGAAAGTGTCTCGAAATATAAAAAGCGTAAAAAAAAAAAATTACGCTGCTAGCTTAAAAAAAACGCGTGTGTCATAAAATCGTGCAAATCATATTCGTTCACTTTTTACGTAAAAAATGTATTATACCGTTGGAATATAAACGACCATACGTTTCAAAGTTTTTAATTGACTGTTGTTTCTTTTAAACCGTTTGTACGTTCTCACAATATTACTTTTTTTTGGTAATAAACGATATATAATTAGATTTTAATACCAAATTACATAAAAAATGTACCGACAAAATTTACAAAACAACATTTAAAAATATGAAATGTTTATTTTTTTCCATGTTGGAAAGTAGTCGATCGTTACATTATTAGCTTGTAATTAAAATAAAGTTTCGTAAAATATCCGGCGGAAAATTGATAAAAGTATCTCGCCTCATCGTCGCACTAATTTTCTTTATAAAGGGTCTCGAACGGAACTTTTATAACGAATATTTTTTTAGCGCATAAAATACATCATCTGAACAATATTCGATAATTAAAAACATAATTATTCGATCGGAAAATGCCGTAATAATAATATTTCTTTCTCATTTTTAAGATCTAGTGTCTAAAAGAAAACGTATCTACTTTCAAAAATGAATTTTATTTTGAAAAAATGGCAAACTTTTGCAAGAATTACTTTGATTTTCATTAATAATATTAAAAACCGAAATCTATATTGACCATCGTAGGAATTTGAAAAAAATCACTAGAATTTGGGCCATAGTTTAAGAAAAATGCTAACTGCAAAATTTCGGCCTGTGGTGGGTACGCCAAACGCGAAAAGATGGTTGAAATGCCGCCATTTTGTTTTTAAAAGAAATCAGAAAAAAAGTATTTTTACAAAGAAATTCGTTGGCAATTGAATTTCATCACAATTTAAACTCCCGAGATTATCAATTTAAACGTGTTCAACTTTTTCGTCGCTAGTTTCTTCCGCATCTTATTTAGTGATAACATTTAGCCGATGAAAAAGTTGGACTTCTTATCAGCTGCTTCTTGTATTCGCTGAAAGCTGCATGCGAGTAAAGGTTGACAAAAAAGCTGTGAAATTTCACGATTTTTCGCGACGTTGAATGAACGTGTACGGGGTGCGAGATAAGAGACAACGATTATTCGTTGCGCGTTAAAAATATTGCTCGCGACTTAAGCGAGTGCTAATCTATGCTTGGTCTTACACACCGTGAGATATTTGTCGAATGAAAATTGCTGAAAGAAATATGAACTCCAGTCGAATGATTTATCTACGGCATTTTTATCCAGCGACTGAAATATACCCGTCGGCGAAGCTATATATTTCGATATGCGAGTTGCTTATTGTTGGTGATCATTTTTATGCGTGTTACGTTTTTCGATTTATTGGACGTGACATTTTGTCGAAGTCGTTGCGAAGTTTTGAATATCTGTCATTTTTGTGGTTATTATAAAAAGAAAATGACACAATACTTGATTCGTCTCAAATCAACATCGTTGACTTTTTTGTTTTGTTTTAATTTAAAAATTAAACAAAATTACATAAAGGAAATAAAATTATTATTGTCATTTTATAAAATTGGGATTTTTACTTCGTGCTTTTCTTAATTTTAAATTAATTATTATTATTTTTTAATTGATTGCGCAATATTTTTAATTTACATTCACGGAAATATATTACGTATGATTATTCACGTTTACTGGAACATCCTTGAAAATCTAATTCTAATATAAATTTCGTTTCTTCAATTTAAATACATATCGCAGTAAAACGCAAAAATTTATTTGCCATGAATAAAGGATTGAATTTTGTGGAAATATAAATCAACTAGATATCATATTTTACATGAATGTCTCATTTGAATCAAATATAATCTATATGAATAAATAAGCGGTAAATAAATATTTTTTTCATGTAAGTCAGTTTACGTCTATTTTATTTGGATTTTTATGAATTTTCATTTTTTTTCCTACATTGTAATTCGATTTTAACATCTTTGTTATGTTCTTAAAAATACTTACTTATACATATTCATCTATTGTAATGTATACATTTTTCTTAATATATAAATTTTTATAAATTTTTTGAAGATAAATCACGATTTCTTTTTATTTTATCGAACGATTTAAAAACGTCCTTGAATATTCTAAAATCATTTTTATCAACGCAATAGGTTTTTAAATTCCGTATATCAAAAGGCAACAAAATTTAAAAAATTCCTACAATATTGTAAAGTTCCATAATCAATTTTCATCAACGCATTTTTCATTCGTTGCCAATTACAAGGTGCATTTTTAAAATCCAAAATGGAGGATCCGATTTGTCCTACAGATAAATTAAAAAATTTGTATGTCTTCTGATATTCTGAATTTAATAAATTTTGAATTTGAAAATTAATTAATTTTTGTGTTTACTTTATATTTATATATAGTTACGTTTATAAATTGATAATATCAAAAGATATAAAAATTTTTTTTCTCATTTTTTCCGTTTCCAATTAACATATATTTTTAAAATCTACAATGGCAGATGAAATTTATGCTCCAAACAAATTAAAAAATTATAAATATATATATAAATTTGAAAAATTCCTACAATATTCTAAGATGCCATAATCATTTTTGGTCTACTCATATAAATATACACACATATATATGTGTAATCAGCTCCAAAACCTATGTGAATTTTGAAAACAGATCGTTACTTTTATGTCGCCGAAACCCGTTTCCATCATTTTGTTTTTTTTTTCTAAACTGTAAAAGTTAGCGTCATAAATAATTGCGTAGAAACAAAAGACACATTAAGTCCTCAATTTTGATTGTCAAAAATTTCACAATAGTATAGTATAAAATTTAGTAATTTATATTCGAAGCCGTGATATATTAGCAATTTATTTATAGGCAAAAATAATTTTATTACATTCGCCATAATATCTACGCCATTTTGAATTCAGAAATCTGTTAAAAAAAAAACAAATTCATTATAGATGTATTTATTTCATGTTTACAATCTTCCAGATCGATTGTATTGATTCTCAATCATTCATGATGAGTTTTTTCAACTATTTATTCTGTATCTTGTTTTGTTTCAATTTTAAACTCGCAAAACCGAAAACGAAATCAAACATTTTTCAAAATCACTTCTGTCAATTCGCCGAAAACTACAAATTACACGGTAAAATCACTGCGTGCAACAATACAATTGAACTCGAGCAATTTCGCCGGATGTATGTATTTGGCACTCGAATATTCCGATGAATATTACAATGGGCATTACTCAAAATGCGATTCGGCTCATTTGAGACTGCTGAGGGTAATAAATCGAGTTTGGCGGTGATATTGACTGTATTTGCATTATTGTCGGTCTTCACCTCGAAGCGTTGCCCATTTGACAATGTGAATCGAAAAACATTCATGAACGATTTGGAAAACGAAATCAATAAAAAAATGCATGTCTTTAAAAATACGACTTCTTTAAAATTCTCCTACGTTTTTCTTTTATACAATAAATGTATTTTTTTTTTCAAATTCAATTTCTTTAGTGACAATATATAATCATCTATGAAAGAATATTTTCGATAAGATAAATTCAATTTTATCCCATCTGAAAATTGAATTTGTCTTATCTGATAATCTATTATTTTATCTTTCATTGTCTTATTTACACTTTTTCATCTATTTTTTCAATTATTGCTTCAAAACATCAAAAACATGTCTCTCTAAAATTCATTGAAATCGACAATAATTTTAGCGTCCTCTCAAAATAGCATTTTTTTTTTTTTAAATTCATTTCTAATACGACGATACGCGATCGCAAATCCGATGTAATTAATTGTAAAATCGATTCAACCTCGTACTCGCTTGTGTACAGCGCTCGTCGATAATTTACTCGTTTCATTCATTTAATCCCAATGACGTTGGAAAAATGTATCGGCAATTGTTTGCAACTTTCGTCGAAATGATTGAAATTCTTTCGTCAATTGGATACAGGCAATTTTGTAACGAACGAAAAATTCGTGAAAAAAGAATAAATGATATCCTAATTGTACCCTATAAAATAATAATAATAATATAATCCTATAATCGTACGTAAAAAAAAAAAGAATATATCGATAATTATCAATTTGAGGGGCCTGCTGGCAATGGAGAAATACAAAAGAAAAAAATGCATACATTTCATCGAAATCGATACGTGCTTAACGCTGGATATAACAATTGGCGTAAAGTTATTCCGTAAGGGAGTTCGTTAAAATGTCCGTTATATAAAACGCTTGTTACTCCGATAAACGGCAATTTGCGAATTCCGAGTGCATTTTGAAAGGTTTCGATATTATCGACGAGCCGTTATTTACTCGTTAAATAATACAGAAAGAGAGAGAGAGAGAGAGTGAGAGAGAGAAGAAACAGGGTATGGTATTTTACGATGTGTTTTGTATTGCTCGTAAAACGAAAACGATTCGAGAACCGAAATCCTTTTGTAAGACATCTTATGTTCTGTCTCAAGTTATTCGACATAATTTCAAAGAAAATTTGTTATTTTCTTGACTTGAAAAAATAAATTTTTGTCGGGATTATTTAAATTTTGACCACCACATTAATTCAAAAATGTTATTAAACTATACTATTGTTAAAAAGAATAAATACACCAGTGCAATCATATTATATATAACCGATTTTATAAGTGCCAAATCATCTTTTGACAGTTATGCAGCCTCATCTGATGAATATAAAAGATAAAACAAAAGATGCACAAAATAAAAAATGTCATATATAATTTCCTGCAAATATAAGACAAAACATTTATATTTATCTAATAGTTTTAACTGCGAATTATTCTTATCCCTACAAAATTGTATCTAATCTTACAGTATCTGTCTTTTATCTTCGTCTGATTTTGACAATACAAACATCTTGAACAAGAAAATGTTAGATAGGTTAAAATCCATCTTACTTTATCTGTTCTGCAGTATTATCTTTATTAAAAAAGCAATAAACCAATGGATGTTAAGATTACGCAAAGATAAAATAGTAGATTATCAGATAAGATGAAATTGATTTTATTTCACCCAAAATGTTCTTATTTAGATGTTTACATTATCAGGGTAGGGGGCGAAAATAAAGGACGGACGGGATAAACTTTAAGACAACTTGAACAGATGAAATTTTTAGATAAATGTAGACAATTCATCTGATTTCCAGACAATGAAATCAAATAATTTACAATGCATAGTTTACAATTGAATATTTTCATTTATTATTTCCGTATATTATTTCACGTCATTACCTGGAAATAAGATAAACCGTCTACATTTATCTAAGAATTTATTTAAATTTTCAGTTTTTTCTCGTTCATCTTTTACCTTTATCTTGTTCGGTGACAATACACGCATCTTGGACAAGAAAATATTATATAAGATAAAATACATCCGATTTACTTTATCTGTTCTACTATATTATCTTCATTAATAAACTAATGGAAAATAAGATAAAGCCAAGATAAAATAATAGATTATCAGATAAAATGAAATTTAATTTATTTCACCCAAAATGTTCTTATTTAGATGTTTATATTATCAGGGATAGAGGGCGAAGATAAAGGACGGACGAGATAAACTTTAAGATAACTTGAAGATCAGATAAAATTTTTAGATAAATGGAGACAATTCTTATATTTCCAGTCGATGATATGAAGTAATTTAAGAAGCATAGCCACGATTAAATATTTTAATTTATTATTTTCGTAAATTATTTCAGGTCATGAATCCGTTGTCATCTTATATCCATTACTTGGCTACAAGATGAACAGTCTACATTTATCTAAGGATTTATTTAACCTTTAATTTTTATCTCGTTCATCTTTTATCTTCATCATCTTGTTTAGTGACAATATATGTATAATCTATGAAAGAATATTTTCCATAAGATAAGTTCAATTTTACACCATCCGAGAATTGAATTTATCTTATCTGATAATCTATTATTTTATTTACCACTTTTTCACCTACTTTTTTAATCCTTACTTAAAAACGTCAATAAACAATGTGATTCCTCATTTTGCTCATGCTTTGAGATAAAATTCATATCATCTTATCTCATGGGATTTGATATTCTATATCATATTATCTATTATCTAAACATCCATTTACAATTTTTTTGTTTGCCTCGACATTCTCGACACGTTTTGTCGATGTAAATTTTTCAATAATCTCCCTTCCATCGATTACATTGGTCGACATCAGTGAATTTCGTGCCCTCGTCGCCGTAATTTTTTCACGTTTGATTCCCATTTCGAGAGCAGGCTTTTGGCTCGGGGACATTGATTGAACAGCTGGGAAACTTCGCAAGTCGAGATAGCCATCGTCAATTCGAATTTCCAGCGCGGCTTTAGCGAGAAGGTACAGAGGGTTGGTGAAGTGGTATATAGGGACAGCGGGTCGGAGACACGTGTTGCAATATGCACCCTCGAGTATTATGCGCCTCTATGATCCGGCCAATTCTTGAATAAATATTTGAGATTTTCCTTGCAGCAAAGTAAATCGAACGCATGCGAACCCCGTATATGAATATATATATATATATAACGAATTTCCCTTCGGCGCTTTCGATTGTACTCGATCCTCTGCACCGAGTGACGCGTTGCGCTTTGCACTTCGTTAAAAATGCATTTCATGGGAAAACGCATAATGCGGCAAGCTCGTGAAATACCTTTTAAGAAACTCCGGAATGCAACGCACCTGGAGATTGACGATCTTGAGAATAAACAATTTGACGTGAAATATATGTTGGCAATTTTTTCAAGATCCATTTTCCTGATACCAATATCGATGTACATCAACTGGAATTGGTATCGGATACAAAAAAAAACGTATATATTGGAAATTAACATACGAAATTGCAATCCGATGAACATTTATACAAAGAGCCATCGGCAGATTTTTCAAGTTCATTTTTTTTATAAATGTCCGTTTTACATGACATTTTGTACGTGGACTTTGCAACCACCATCGTTTAATTATTAGTCTGAATTATCCGTTAGGGATTTACATGAAAATTATAAATTTTCCAGACAGAAATGTCAATTTTGTATTTATTTTGAGTTCGGCTATTGGTTATCGAGAATCCGCCATTTTAAATTCGATTTTTTAAAATATTGAAACGCAATATCCCTCGAATACAGAATCTGACAAGTCTAAAATTACTTTTTAAGATAACCTTTATGAAATAAAATGTAACTTTATAATATTCCTCACTTTATATGGACTTTTTTGAATCCGCCATTTTGTAAATATCGTTTTAAAATTATTCTACATTCCTGACTTTTAATTCTTCATGAAAGATTAACGAATGTTATTTTTATAATTAAGAAACCTTATAAAAGCAGAATCTGACACGAGTAACATGAATTTTTTCTTTTATTCGTTATTCAACACTTTATGTCCACCATTTTGTGGTTATTTCTCTGACTTCTACAGTGGAAAATTTTATACAGGCATTGTAGTTATACCGCACAAGTTATCGTATATCAGCCATTTTCAGTAAGCCATTTTGTAAACGCCATTTTATAATTTCGAATCTGTAATTGTAAGTTTTATGAAATCACTAGGCCATTATTTATTTTTAATATAACGAGAGAAAAATTAGCTGGCATTTTATTTTACGAATAATTTTTCACCTCCATTTTGCGTGTCGAACATTTTAAGTTACATCTCGTAAATTCCTATACATTATTTCAATATGTGTCTGGCGAAATAATAATTTTGTTAATGCGAAAAATATACGCCACAAATGTTATTTCCCTACACTGAAAAAAAAAATTGTTATTTTCAAGTAAATATTTACTTGAATTAAGAAAATGTTTCCTTCTTTTTAGTAAATTTTACTTAATTCAAGGAAATATTTACTTGCTACTATTCAAGTAAATATTTACTTGAAAATAACAAATTTTTATTCAGTGTAGGAAATTACGAATTATCATTGTTTGGATATCGGATAAACGACCGCCATTTTAAATTCGCAATTTTCTTTTAATTCAAATCAGGTCAGGACAACATTAATTGCGCATTCTACGTGGCAGCATTTTAGGCCATACTCAAGCAAACATACTTTCTTCGTGCTTTTCGTCATTTCGACGACGGTCAACGATTATTCATAATCCGCCATTTTGCATTTGCAATTTCAAACAACGATGGTTGAATTCAATGTTAAACGACATTCTATAACGACATTTTACACTCGTCTTGGCTCGTATTTGTTGCCGTGAAGATCGAGATAAATTGCATTGTCGACTATATGTGCGGTAAAACGAAAAACGCGGTGAATTATTGTTTACCTGCGGGCAGGGAAGTCAACAGCACAGGTCGAGATGGGAGAGAGCAATCACATTTTACGATTCTTTTCGACCGACTTTCTTTACAAACCACGGCCCAATTAATCAGAATCCCCTAGGCATGAAGTTCACGCATGAGGTCGTTGCACTCTTCCCGAGAACTTTCCAAGGTACCTAGGACTCATACCCTGGAATCAAAGTTTCTTCGGACCGTGTCGTGGCTTCATGTGGCATTTATGAGATTCGAAACGACGAGATCCCACACGTTACATAAAGATCCAATAATATAAGGCTAAAAGTCATCATAAAGGAGACAACGCGTTCTTAAAGTCACTCCGAAAACAATCAAGTTTCGGAAGAACGGGAAAATGACAAGAGAAAGGAAGCATCATGGCGTGGAATAGGAAAAAAAAAATAGATTCGCTACGTGCAACAGAGCAGCAACAGGTAGCTCGCTCCGTCACGTATAGTTCTGCATCGCAAAAAATGCACCGGAATCGAATCCTTTCCCTTCTTCTTTTTTGTTTTGTTTTTAATATACACGTAGAATTGTCTGCGGTAATTAAAATTCTTAATTAAAAATAGCTCAAAGTACATTAATTTTTCAATATATAACGCGCATACGAATCGAAGATGTAATTCGTCATTTTCCAAAGTCTCTCGAACCGTCACGAAGGGACGCAACGGAAATATCTCGATGCGCTTCATAAATTCGATACATATATATATATATATAGGATACGAGGAGGCGGTTGGTACCTTTGCGTATAATAAATTTCGTGCCGTGCCTGGTATAGGAAAATTCAAATTAATCGAGGCGCGTGTTTTTGTCGGAAAAAGCTATATAGGGGGTGTTTTGGACGCCCTCGCTATTTTGACGCAATATTGCGCGCACGTACTCGCCGAGGTGACACGCGCAAATGGAATATATTCTGGAAAGAGTTTTCCCTTTCGCGCGTCAATTTAACTCTCATCGAGAAAGAGAAATGACGCAATTCACTCGGCACATGTAAAATGCAAAGAAGAGCAGGCAATTTGCGATTATTTTCACGGACAACGTAATATACGACACAATAGAACTGGAGTCGCATCTCTTGGAGCAAGAAATCCATTTTTCAGATGGCGCTTGACCATCTTCGATTCGGTCAAGAATCATTTGTTTTATGGCGTCGTAACAATGAATTAGAAATCCACCGTCGACGATGATGAACCTAACCTCAAAATGACCGTTGACAGGAAATGAACGTAATCAACCATTATTTCTAACCTCAAATTTTGCGAATATAATTAATTACTGAATCATGTGCGAGACGATTATTCTCGGTGAAAAAGCGAACGATTCGATCGATATCAGGAAACGAGCACACGAGAAAGCGATAACTCATGACGTCCTATATCATTCCCCCCGTACATAATTCAGAGCGCGACCATTTCCACCAGGTGACACGCACACTCTGACACCTGCGCTTCTAGCAATGTCTTTTTCGTCCTTTCATTTTTCACTTCTATATTTTCCACTAGATTTTAATGCTTACATTTTGACCGCTTCTTCTTCCTTATTTCTCCACAATCTTGGGGATCGTATGCGTAGGGTATCCTGGCTCCTTTTATTTTCGTTATTCTTCTATTTTTCATCGTTTACGTTCCTTCTTACTATTGTTCTCGATTGTCGACGTATCTTTCATCCCTTATTGGTCGAGATTTTGGTGCGAAACAAATTTATACGCATTTATTTCGCAGCAGCTTATGTGTCACCTTATTGCACCACATCGTGCAGTCTCCAAAAATAAACTGCTCTCATTCATACTACAATTGACCCCTCTTTTATTCCATACCCCCATTCGCATCACATTTGTCTTATCATTTCTGCGATTGTTTTTAACGGTATTAGTGCTAATTTCGCTAAAAACAGTTTTTAGAGCACCTTTAGCCACTTAATTAGCGTGTCATTTGAAAGGGTGCCTCGAGGTATAATATTTCAGAGTTTTCTCATTATTTTCCAAAGCGCTGGAAGGACAGAGCTGCAAAGTTGCTGATTATGTGTCCTCCAGAGTGTCTCGATCAATTAGGATTGAGGTTTAAGCATCTTAGTTGCATTTTACATCGAAATGTCCGGATCTCTTATAATGATGAAAGATTTTTGTCTCTACGGATTGATGTTTGAAGTCACTCCGGAGCTTTTCAAGTTCTTTAGTCGACAAATTGAAAGCCAAGTTATTAATAATGTAACTGGTTCTTTTTGTTTTGATTCATATCCATATACATATTTCAATTTGCACTTTTGATTTTACAAAATCGTTGCGTAGAGAAAACTTCAAAAACCGCATGTACCAAGATGGTCCTGGGACTTCGTAATGATCGATCAATAATTTATGATATGATAGAATAAAGAATAATCACTTTCTGATTGATTCCAAAATGTCAGTTTTCAACCGGTATGCACATGCACCGAAAAAAGAAACTGGTTTGAAAAATTAACAACAATAATGAGCTGCGATAAAGGCCGAAATATAACCGGATTATACCCTCGTCGTTTTGTTTCCTTCCTCTCGCGTTGGATCTCTTTACAAGTCCTTTTACTTTGTCTCCAATTTCCTTGAATTTTTCGTGAAAGTTTTTCTATTCCAAGCTGACCTTTTTCATTTGTGCATATCTTTTACGCTAGGCGCACCCATCCTTGAACTTTTTTCCACGCCATTCTCTTCTTCCTATTTTGTTCCATGTTATCTCTCCTCCTCTTTCAAGTCTGTCACTTCTATTTCATTGTCTTTTTCATTATCGTGACTTTTCTCTCAGCGTTCGTCCTGAGATCGACTTCCGTTTTAAAGGCTCTAAGTATTTACCGGCGCAGGTATGTTCCAAATCACGCCACGAGTAAAGCCAATAAGTCATTTCCGCGTTCTCTCTGTCTGTTGTCTTTTAAGAAACGGCAATTTTTGTTCCCCCTTGCTTTTCGTTTTGGATGAAGATCTGGACATGCGAACGTTAATAATACTTCGCTATTCCTTGAGAGATGGTGTAAGATGACAAAGCAATGGAATGCACGGTATGTCATTACGCAAGTTCAAGGCGTCCTTTAAGTTTTACATTACAACCGTATTTTTCCGGTGTCTGGACTTTGTCGTTTACTGTCGGAGAAGCGACGGTTAAATGAAAATAAATTGCGATAAAAATCTTGCGAAGTAATATTACTTTTCGAATATTCGTAGAATTACGACACATTTTCTATTTTAGTACTAGATATACTTTATATTACTGAAAAGTATGTAAAATATTAGAAATGAGGTTAGGTCTTAATAGAACAGGGCCAAAGGCCCTGAATCAACGTTGTGTTCTTTTTTCCCTTTGTTTCCAGTAAAACGTGGTAACATTATTAATCCCTTGCAACAACATTGAAAAGTTACAATAACTGTACTGAAACCTCACTGAGACTTTCTATCTTATTTTAGCAACGTTGCCTTTATTACTTCTATTATACAATATACATATATGCATTCTAGATACGGCGAATATCCTATCATGGAAACGTTACAATGAAACGTTACATTTGAAAGGTATATGTGTGGTTTACAATAACGACACTAAAACCTCTCTGCTGGAGTTACTAATTCATTCAGCAGAGAGCTAAAATTTGTATTAGGTAATATTATATGACTAGAACTTTTACTTATTATTTGTTTATAACAAACAAATTAGGAAAGTCGATACTAATAAAAAATCGTAATGACTATATTTTCACGTTAAGATCAAGTTTTCACTGACTATTAAAAAAATTGGCATGAATATCGCAGGAGCTGGATCTAACTTGGTACAAATCACTGCTCAAATTTACTTTTGAATTTGCGCGCCACCTAGCGGTTAGTTTGAACTATCTCACAACGTACGAGAAATAATTTCCATGAAACGTTACATTTGCAACGTCACCTAAGAAATTACATTACTAATCAGCGCGTGATGGTAATTTTGAAACGTTGCAGAAACATGTAGTTAGTAACGTTACCAACACGATTATGTTGTAGCCTACTTGCGAAAATGTGAAAATTTCTTTGGCAAATTGTAACGTTTCAGATGTCATTTTAAAGAAATGTATACATTCCCTAAACGTGTTATGTAAAACGTTTCATAAAGTAACAAGGTAACCCCTCAGGTACGTTTTTTTGTTCATATGTAATTTTGAAACGTTGCTGAAACATGAAGTTCGTAACGTTTTCAAAAAGATTACATTGTAACGTTCTTGTGACGTGTCAAACTTTCTCGGTCTAATTGTAAGTTTCATATATCTATGAAACGTCACAATGACTTTTTATTATAAACCTTCTCGAGATGTTTAATTCATTCTATGCAACAGCGGAACGTCACAGAAAATATAATGTACCGTTACTGTGGGTACGGTTACATTTTCATTAATAAATGGATACAATGTAAAACGTTTCAGGAAGGATGTTTATAGCGGGTTTGATGGTTTAAAATTTTGTAAAAAGCACAAAACGTAAAAGATTGCATAATTCTACTGTGATACAGGAATGATAAAAGTATCCGAAAGTATACATATATATATATTTATAATGCATATATAAATTAACGAATTGGAATATCCCTGAGTATAGGAAAGTATAGCCGACAAATGGCCAAATTTCATTAATGTACATTGATCTCGGATTTGTTTCTTGGATTTATTCTGTGTTCCTTTGTTAATTGCATAATATATTGTTTTTATTACGTATTCTGATGCATTAATTAGGACAAATTAAAACAATCAATGCCTACGAGCAAAACGAAAGAGTAGGGTCATCCATAACGGTACATGTTATGTCGACAATGTTTACCTCGCGAGTCGCGCCAAGCGTGCTCTATAGTATTGTATGTAAACAAACTACATGGATATGGGAAAAACGTATATTCTGGTATAGATATATGAAAATGACGTTCGGTATTGTAAAAGTCACAAATCTCCAAGTCGTACAAAATTTGCTGTCATGTGAATTACATATAGAATATTTATGCCGCGTGCATTTGAGGTTATGTGGTATAAAGGATTATTTTCGGTTCCGGACCGTATTCTGGAACCTATAGGGATAAATCCCCTATAGGATTCGGCGTCTAGTAATTTTCCACTAGTAATGTTCGGATCGAAAATCGTCCATGTTCGCCTTTAAATAACTCAGGTACACACTATGATTGGCCAGTAATGCACGAATGCGGTATAGGCTATCTCACTCTTTGGCATTGGTAATCAATCCCGCCAACATTCGAGAGTCCAGGTTTTAATTATAATTAATGCGACACATCGACATCATTACAGTTATTACGCGTTTTGAACGAAACACGTGTCGAATGGGTTCGATTACACGAAACTTATACGCTTTTGTGCGGGATAATTAAATCGCGAAATACGGGTTATTTGTTAACCGAACTATCGTGGCGTCACTTTCTTTTGCGTATATGTTAAAATAAACGACAAATCAATGGGAAATTTCGAAATATGCGCGTTTTTTTTTCCACAACTTTGACGAAACATTCGAAACCAAACAATGGGAAAAATGGCAATTGGAAAAGCTAAATTCTAAAAACCATAGTCCAATAGAAGGTATATGTCGTAAGGAATAATTGACCAATCCTCTTCGTCACTTTTCGAATTTGAATAAGTTTCTCGGAATTTCTCGTTCCAATCGAGAAGAAACAATTTTCGATAAGTGTTCGCCATATCATAACCAGTTGATTTTGTAATCGCAAGATTAGACGCGATATTATGGCCACGTGCACCAATCGTTGCGGCGGGATGCACGTGACTTCGGGGTAGCAGCTCGGCCCCAAGCGAAATGTAACGTCGACAATAAGTTAATTAACGCCAATAAGCAATGGCAAAGCGCCGTTACTCACTTTCCGGGGCTTCAGCTTTTTTTTTTAATTTCGCCCACGAAAGCTTCCTATTCTTGCCTTTGTTTTCCGTCGCTTGATTATTGTTTGGCGAGTGAAGGTAATAAAGAAACTTTTTTTTGTTTTGTTTTTTTTTTTTTTGTCAAAGCACTTAATAAGTCGCAGTTGCCGAGAGACGTTAAAGGGGGATCTTATTATCCGCCGATCATTAATAAAAGGAGGCCTCGTAATCCAACGCTTTTGGTTCAAAGGCGGGCAATTTGCACACCCACGGTTAATTAACTTTTAAACGTGTACAACGCCGATGCATGGAATATCGCTCTGTTTTATTGCGCATTACAAAGTAATCGGTTTCATCGATGAAAGTCGCTTCATTGTTGAATAATTCAGATTTTAGTTATATGGATTAATTAAAATTAAGCTCGTATAGAAACATTGATTCTCGTTCAACGTCAACACGTCGAACAATAGCAATTCCGAGCTGGATCGAGTGCCAACTTAACTAATGATTATTTACGGTAAATCCTTGGTACCTTTCGCTGCGATTGTCCACCTGGAACTCTGACCATTTTATTGCGTTTACTTTGCTGCAAACTCGCCTCGTCGAAACTTTAATAGCACACATGTCTAAACGATGCGGTCTTTTCCCGCCTTCTTTCTGTATACTTAGGTTTGTTGGCAATAAAGTTTGACAATTGTTGTTCTTCGGGGTCTCATGCATCGTTACAAGTTTTGATTTTCGTTGTGTTCTTTCTATATTAAACGATCACTTTTTTGTTTTTTCATTAATTGTAGTTTTTCTTTCTAGTAATTGTTATTTTTAAAATCATATTTCTTGTTTTTCGTTTTATCACATTTTTTCGATCTTTTTTCAAATTTATAATTTATTTTTGTTTTCTTCTTATGATTTTTTTCATCACTTTTCTTGTATTTTCTTGTTTTTTTTTCACGATTTTTTTTTGTTTTTTTTTTTCTGGTTTCCTGTTATTTTCTCACAATTTATCGTTCTTTCGTCATGTTTTGTTTCACCTTCACAATTCATTCAACTTTTTTTATTTCCGTAAAATAATTTATTTATAAACATTATTGTTTGTTTTTCTCAATAATTTGTTACCTTTTTTCCGTATAATTTTATTTGATCTTTTTCATTAGCTTTCCTTGATTTTGCTCATAATTTTTTTTGTCTTTCTCATCAATTTTTCTTGATTTTCGTACAATTTTTCGTTCTTTCGTAATTTCTTGTTTCTACTGTAATTCATTCATCTTTTTTCATTTTTCAATAATAATATTTTTCACACATTTTTTTACTCGATTATTTGATGTCTTTCCTTTTCCGTATAATTTTATTTGATTTTTTTAAATATTTTTTCTTGTTATTCTCTTGATTTTTCATTATTATTATTATTATTTTTATCATTATTAGTTTTATTATTCCTATTTTATTATTATTTTCTCGTAATGTTTAGTTCTTTTGTCATTAATCTTATTCTTTAAACATTTTTTGTATTTTTTCGATATTTGTCGTTTTTTTCCAATACTTTTTCCTCAGTATTTGATTTTGTTTTTCATGTTTTGCTTTTTTCCCATGAGCTTTTATTCGTTTAATTGTATCTCCAGTAATTTTTCATTTTTCTTAAAATTCTACTTTCACTTACATCGTACTTTGTCACTGAGGATTTCTTCTTATTTTCAAATTATTAAAAAAAATATGTTTAAAATACTTTTTAAAATTTCTATCTTTCCTAAGTATTTTTTTTAGAATTTACCTTTCTTTTTCTTCATTTTGAGTTTTTCGTACTATTTTATTATTTCCATTTTATTTCTTGTCATTCATATCAATCAACGCTTACATACCTGCCCAATTTCCTTTTTTTACTTCTCCATTCTCACTTCATGATTCGTTTTAATCAGATCTATTGTTTTTAATTTTTATTTCTCTATTTATTTCTATTTTCTTTCTCATTATCGTCGTTTTAAATAATATTTTTTGTCGTTTAATATTTCTTTTCTTCATTCTTTTCTGAGAGTCTTTTTCTGACACTTTTGTCTTTGTCAATTTCCTTTGTTGTAGGTCATTACAAAATAATTACTTCCCCCGAATTTTAATAAAATATATCTTTTGTAACAATAAAATGCTTTAATCAACAACCTTATACGCACAGTCTGTCTTTTTTTAATTCCAATTAACCCTCACATTCTTTTTCATCACCGATGCAGGATAAACTTTGATCATTTACGTTGTGAAAGGCGTACAGAAATAATAGGAGGTGACGAGACTCGGAGAATTTTTGTCCATAACGACAAGTGATATTACCGACACAATAGTAGGGTACGTGCGCCAGTCACTTGAAACGATATTTAGATTCGCAGCGTGCAACACGAAACCCTATATAGGTGGAGTACTAAACGATTTACTGGCCGTTCTTCTTTCAATGACGTTGCCACTAAATGAAAGATACGTTCTCGTATTCTTGTACATTTATTTGCAGTTTTTTTTTTTTTAATTTGTTTTGTTTTTTTTTTTAATTTTGCAATTCCTCTTTTTCAAAATGAGTATCTCTCTTGATATTTGAATTGGGCTGCATAAATATATTTCTATATTTCTATCGATTTCAATTCGGTTATTTAATAATATTTTCAGGGTCTTTTTTGTATGGGGTGCGTTTGGGCGATATCAATTATTTCGAGCATTTAAGTTTTTTGCATTTAATAATTTTAAGATACATTCATTTAATATTCAAAATAATATTAGATTTTTTATATGTTTATATATTTCTACTTTCTGTTTCTTTTTTCATTTCTAATTTCTGCTTTCTTTTTATATTTTTTTTTGTTTTATTTTTATTTTCTACCCTCATTTTACTATTCTCCCCACTCTGTCTTGACAGACTATTTTAAAAAATGTGTAGTCAAGGTAAACATTGATTAATGCACTCATTGCCTATAAAACGAATGTCATATATACGTATATTGCATTTTTTCATGTTGCAAAAATTATAATTCATTTTTATATTCTTGACATTCTTATTTTCTTCGTCATTTCTCAATGTCACATACCAGCATTTTTCACTTTTACGTCATATTTTGTTTCATATTTTCAGATTCTTAATAAATCTGACATGTCCCTTTAAATTTCACATTTTTATTTTTCATTCTTATTTCATTTTTTCCGATATCACCTGCTCTTCACTTCTTTTTTCATTTTTATTTTTAACATTTACTTTTTTTTACTGTTTACGTGTGATCGCATTTATCGTCTTTATTACTTTTTATTTTTTAGCAATATTTCAAAGTTCATTTATATTAAAACTATTAAAATGATAGAAACTTTTCGAACAAGTTTCAAACGAACACCAACGAGATTTGACGAAAAATGAACGAATGCTTTAGTTTTTCTTTTTTCAAAATACTTGACTATATTTTTACGAATTAAAATATTATTCGTAGCATTATTGAGATAAAGAATAATTATTTATAAAAAAAAATAGGAATAAAAATTAATTTATTCAAACAGTTTTTATTTTCGATTGAACTTTTCTTCTTAAAAAATAGTTGCAAATTTTGTAAAATCGAGGGATTTCGACCACCTCCTAGAAAAAGTTCTCTATAACTTAAGCGGACGAATTATTATTAAGATAATTAATCTTCTTCAAAATTATTAAATTAATTAATCTTAAAACAAAAACATTTCTACTTTTAAAGAAATCGCCATGTTTGACGTAAGTTTATGAAAGTGAAGTTATATAAAATTTTTATCTCTTGAAAATTGTGAAAATCTCATTCGAAAGAAAATTTCACGATTGGACCTTTCATTGAGTCTTCGAAAATGTTGGGGAGAATCGGGATTTTGACCGTACGATTTGGTGTAGAAATCCCTCATATATTTCAAATTTGGTTATAAATAATAATTATGAAATAATAATAACAATAATAATATTATCATTATTTTTGTAATTTTTTTTTATTTATTTATTTTTTTTTTTTTTTTTTTATATATATACAAAAGAAAAAAAACCTGAAATATAAACGCAATTGTTTATCTGCATATATCTTTAATTTCTTTTTTCGATTTTTTATTTCCCAGATATGAAGTGTTGTACAGCTTTTCTGGTAGTCGTGTCGTTGACAGCAGCGTTATTGACGGATCAAGCTCGAGCTCTCCCTCCTGCGCAATGTAATCCGGGACTATTGGTTGAGGTGCCACCCAGGATTCGCAAAGTTTGTGCGGCAC
The DNA here is from genome assembly GCA_030522945.1 of Trichopria nigra. Lineage (NCBI taxonomy): Eukaryota > Metazoa > Arthropoda > Insecta > Hymenoptera > Diapriidae > Trichopria > Trichopria nigra. The sequence goes on along the minus strand of JAPYZR010000288.1, from coordinate 17,131 downwards.
TGTCGACTTTGTACGAGCTTGGATCGGCAATGGAAAATTACATCGATGAAAAAGGTATGCACTCAGAACTTTAGCCCTTTGTCATAAATAGTCCCTCTACCTACCATTTCCACAAACGATCCTGTCGGTGGTTAAGGGGCTATACACACAGTTGCAGCGGGCGAAATCGCATTGTCTCGATTTTTGTTTTCCCACAGCATAATAAATATTTCTTTAAAACCCGTTAAAAACAGCGGCTATAGAATATGGCATATTTTGGGATAATTGTTAAATATTTTTCGTAAAAGATTTTTGAAAATCGGGGAATTTCAGTTGTATTCCAGGAGCGTATTTTTTGGGTATCACTTGCTGTGGACACGCTGACTCGAGAACGGTTCATCGATAATCGAAATTTGAAGAAAATGTCATTAGCATATAGTATTGTCTAGTCGATGAACGAAGAATTTTTCAAAATTTTAATTCACAAGAAAAAAAAAAGTTTGTTTCTTTCTTATTTAAAATTAATTTATTTAAACTTTCATCAAATATCCACGTTTCCACGATTATGTCAAAGTACACAAAGTTCTATCAGTTTTATTTCATGATGTTCTTTGATAGTTTTTCTGAAATGTTACGAATGGAATTTAGTCCAATTTAAATGGAAAATCATTACAGGAACCATGATGGAAATCCAATCTGTTTTCTTTCCTCGTTTCGATATAATGTTTCCTATGAATACATGGAAATTCTCGAGTTTTCCTATTTCCAAACTTTTTATATCGTACACGAGTCTTTTGACAATTTTCAAAATATCATCGATGTCAATTGCAAATAATATATAATATCTGTCATTTTCGTCGACGCAATTGTCTCCCGTTCCGGATCATCGACAATGACATCAAACGCGAATCACTCCCCTTTATGACGATTGACGTCGACATAAAGAGAAAAACTGAAAAGAAATCACTTCGAGACGTTTCATGCCCTTATTTTACAATATTCATCTTTCTTTGTACATTCTCCTCGAGGATCCGAGTTAGATGTTAAACAGGTGAGAGAACACCTAGCGCAATAACGCATACATATCGACGTAACGGAAGTCAAGTTCTCAAAGGCACCGGAGATCGAGGGAAAACTTTATTATCCGTGGCGGTCTTTCGCGCTGCACAAGATCGATAGAACTACCGGGAGGGGAAACGGAGGCCACGTTAAAATGGAGGTCGCGATGTTAAGCACGCCCCACGGGTTTGATGGATTTTTTTTTTTTTTTTATTTTTTATCTCGAAAGCACATTAAATATATCGAACGATAGAAATCGCGATAGAAATCATCTTTGTTTACTTCTGGACCTAAAAGTAAGAGAAAAAAAAAAAAACAAAGTTCGTTTACCATACTGAAATTGTGCTTTTGCCCGACGTTAAAATATGCGATACATTTCAGTGTACGGCCCTGGAAATCTTTAAGCGTGCCGCGAATATTCCTTTGCTGCGAGACATTCCTTTGATTTATTGAAATTCCGAATATCGAATTTCCATTTGGCGATACTGTTGCCATTGAACATTCCTGTACGATTGAAAATTCTTATTAAAAAAATAGGAAACAAAAAGAGATAGCACTTTCGCTGATCGGCATTTGGAATCTAGAAACGATCATGATTCATCGACTAGAAAAAACATAATGAAACAAACCTAAAACAGACTATAAGCATTTACCAGTACCTATAGAAACAACTGTTAACATCAGCATTCCTTTAACGTTAATAATCCTTCGATTCATCTTTGTTCTACCATTCCTGCTCATCATCGCTTTGTCACTTAGTACAGCAATTAATGATTCGCTGCTTTTTACCAGACTCTTAATTAATCTCACTTTGTTTGAGTGTCCATCAAGCTTTCAATCGATGAACCTGATGCAAAACATCGGGAAACATCGCTTTAACCAATTTCTCCGACAAACCATCTTTAAGTAATCCATCTATGAATCCTCCGACAATAGGACTGATCCACAAATCAGTAACATTTGATGCAAATCCTATAAGATAGTGAATTCTTGGTCAACGGTTTTGGATATTTGCCGTTTAAACGAAACAGTCAAGAACGTTTGACCGGGAATGCCATCACCAGCTACCGGAGTAACACCGGAATGGGTATGTGTCGATGAAATTGGTGTCAAAGCTGGGGACTGTTTGGGATAGTTTGGAACAATTCAAAACCAAGTATTATTATTAGCTATGGATGTAATAACCCTTCATGAAGCAAACCCCGCATCCTTCCTTAGATCGTTTTCCTAAATATCTTCTCTTGAAAGATGGGAGACAATATTGGTAAAATGAATTCTAGCATATACCTAAAACCCGTTATTCGTACAGTTGCAGTGATGCACGAGGGGATGCCATTGTCGGACAGCGGAGTGAAGCGCCAGGACGTCGATCACGTTTTCCTGCGTTTTGGAAAGCGGCGCTAGACGAGGCAAGTGACGAGAAGGGAAGGAGCAGCACCTAGGCCGTAGGCTTTCATTGGATACAAAACAAACACAACAAAAGTAACAAAAAAAAAAGAGAAACATCAACAAAAAAAAAAAAGCGAGAACATCAAAATCCGAAATCGAAACCATTATTAAGAAGAGTTTGAACACAAATCGTCACGCAATCTTCCCGAGTCGGCTTCGATCAGTTTTTTTTTCTATTCGACGAAGCAGTATCGCAGCCTTCAGCTCCATGTATCAGTGTGGATCGAAATAAAAAAAAAATCCCTAGTTTTTCAGTTACACGCGTCCGCGCAGTGATCGTCGCAAAGTTTACCGGCAAATTTGTAAGAGGCAACGAAAGTCTGATTAGGTTTAAATGCTTGAAACGCTGCGGAAGGAACGCGAGCTTGTAAATTACTAAATCACATCCCCGAAAAAAACAAACTAGTCGTTCCCCCGAATTCCCGCTTTTTCCGACTCTCTCTCACTCACTCTCTCTCGACGTGTTGGTGGAACATGGCCTTTCGCTTCTTCGATTGCACTTGCAATTTCCGACTTTTGTATAGGCATTGAATTATTTTTAACTATTCTTCATTTTTCCTTTTTTTTTTGTTGTTTATTTTTTGTTTAAATCTGCCGCAAACTCAGAAGGAAGAATCTTCCGCTGGTCGTTGCGGTGTCCTTGCTTAAAAGTCGCTTCGCAAAGGAAGTGATGCGGCCCTGGTTTTAGTTCCTATCGTATCTTCGTGGCGCACTGTATATCCCTTAGGTTGATTATAGATTTTTCAAATTTGTACAAAATTGTAGAAAAAAAAAAACAAAGAACAAGTAGTCGAGATGAAACGATCCATGCTGCACCGGAGCAGATGTCTATACTTGTTTTATTACTCTGGCACGTCACCCTCGTAGCGAACCTGACCTGATGTAACGCGCGACGGGAACGAAATTCCATTTCCAGTGTTTCATTTTACCAACGAATATTGCAGTAATGAATTATTCGACATTTTTCGCCGAACTGCACTGAAACGAAGGTCGATTGTGAACGACTTTTAACGCGACGCTAAACAAATTCTTATGTAGCTTACGTGTGTTTTCAGTCTTTCACTTGATTGCGAAACTATACAGAAAAATGCTCTGCGTTATGGACATATACTGTTGTTTTTATATGTATAATATATAATTTATTACAAACGATTAACGTTAACGAATTGTCTATTTAAATATATGAATATCACTATTGTTCACCGTCCATTCGTGTTTGACTAGGCACCTGTGATTTTTTTTTCAATCCAAACTCTCTCTCTCTCTCTCTCTCTCTCGCCCTTGGTGTGGGCGCATTTCTTTACTTTACCATTACGTGCGCCAAATTGGAAATATTCCATTAAAGTGGCGTGTTTGCCACGCTTCGACAGTTCGATATCTCGCCGTTTTAAAGATTTCATGGGAATTGAGCGAAAACGAGAAAATCGATGTATACCAACATGGACGACTGGGATGCATGCATGACATTCACCCTCGAAATGATAATATATTTAATATATACTAGTATATAATTATATATATATATATATATATATATATTAGTATATACATGCATATGTATATAAAATTTAACTTTGAAAATCCCCTTACCAACGAGTTTTTTATTTGTCCTTTTACACCGTCAAAATCATTTCTTACATTCGTTAAAGACAAAAACAGACATTATGGAAAACAACAGTTTTGAGGTTATGTAAACAAATGGTGAAGGAATATTTCACTGATGCTGGTAAGTATAAATCCTTTGGTGTATTCTCTCAACTTTACGTCAATTTTTTTTGAGGTTATGTGATCAGTATTAGTATAGATCATTTGTAAGGAAATTAGAAGCTTGGAAAATATTCAACAAAAAATGAAAGACTTTCTCAATAACAGCCGACGAATATATTCACAATCAGTCGTCACTTTTCACCATTTCAAAGCCGTATGTATAATTTATCGTGCCATTTTCCGCGAATGTAAAAAAGTTTTTAACTTTTGACGAATTGAGAAATTCGCATCAATACTTCGGCGATAAAGTATTTCCAAGTTCGAACGTTCTCATTTTTCTCGTAACGACATTTTCGAGACGAAGTGCATATAAGCACGATAAAAAGTTCAACTTTATACGTTTAACTCCGATTCGCAATTCTCGTAGAGATTTTAAATATGAGGAATATAAGAAGTCTGCAAACAAATTGCACCTGCGAATCTGCATAAAAATAATAATGGGAATTTTGGAATTCAAATACGAAATCTGAATGCTTCTGGTTTGGTTTTTTCATGATTTGACTTTATTTACTATTCATTCTTAGCGAGCTTCATTCACTTCCGTTTGGTTCGAATTCATCTTATTCAATTTATTCCATTCTTCCAGTCCGTTCGCTTCATTCGCTACATCCACGGCAATCGCTTCATTCGTATCGTCATTCCGTTCCATTTATTACCGTCGATAACAGTTTATTCACCATTCACTCCATTCGTTGCCCTTACTTCGTTACATTTATTTGCTCCTTTTGCTTCACTCGTCTCACTTCAATAACTCCATATGCTTCATTCACTTTGTTTATATTAACTTTGTTTAAGTTAGCTTCATTTATTTCAGTCATTTCCACTTCGTTCGTGTCATCGCTCCGCGTACGTTTTTATTGACGACAATCGCTTCATTCGTTTTGTTTACTGCAATCGTTGTACATTTGTATATACTTTTGATTTATTTACTTCTACTTCAATAATTTTGGACACTTCACTCACTTCACTTGATACGTTCACATCGTCCACTTCATTTTTGCCCGTTGCATCGTGTTAATGTCTTCCACATCAATCACTTCATCACTTTATTCTATGTTCACTTCATTCTTTATTCACTTCATCACTTTATTCTTTATTTACTTCAATCAATTAATTCGTCACGCTTACTGAAGTAACTATACTTTTTTTCATGTTCTTGGTTATTTCACAGTTTTACATCAGCTTTCTCTTCAATTACTTTCTACACTCATACTTACTTACTACTTTCTATTTATTCACTTCCACTTCGCATATTTATTTCAATTCAAGCCAAACTTTTGTCTTTTCGCTTCAATTACCGCTTCAACCCTAACACTCACTTCATTTCCATTTCGTTCACTTCAATTTTTATCATTTTAAGCTTACCGCCATTATACTTCTTTATTCTTCTCTTTGTTAACTTCCACTTCAATCACTTCCTATACACTTACTTCACATAACTCGAAACTTTCGCTTCGATTAGTTCCATTTCATCCGCATTTTTCATCTGCTTCAATCACTTCACCCATTTAGTTCATTTCACTCCCAGCTTCACTCGCTTCAATTAGATCCACTTCGTACATTGCGTTCTACGCCAACTTCCACTTCAATCGCTTCATCACTTTGTTAACTTTATCAATTTGACTTTACCGAATCAACTATATACTACTTTCCGTTTCAATCATATCCTACACTAACATCACGTCAATCGCAACTTTCACTCTTAAAGAGTAAAAACGGAGCCACTCTTCAAAAGACGAATGTTCACTCTTTAAGATTGACAGTTCACACTTTTTGGAGTGAAATTTCACTCTACAACGGAGTTGAAGAATGTACACTCCAAACAGAGTGAAAATTCATTCCTTTACAAAAGTAGCTCAATTATCACTCTTTGTGGAGTGAAATTTCACTCCAAGAAATTTAGAGAGTTAGCTTCATATATTTCCACGATGTACTATTAGCTCACTTCAATTGTAACATTCTCTTCGCACACGTATTTGGTATTGTTTACTTTGTTCACATCGCTTATATATCGATTTTCACTTCAATCACTTTATCACAAAGTTTAATTCATTCTTTCGTCATTCTTTTCATTTTATTGCTTTGTTCATTTTCGTTACTTCGTTCATTCCATCTCTTCATTTAACAACGTTTTTAGTTTTTTTTTTTTGCATATTCATTGAATTTTATTTATTTCCTTATCTTTGCGCAATCACTTTCTTAAAACAAATACTAAAGTAAAAACAAAACGCAAAGTAAAAAGTGACGACGAAGAAAAATATATTCTTTTGCGTGTTTCACTAATCTCTTATTATATTATCTATTTTAAATTATTTACTTTATTCAATGATTTCATTTATTTTCGGAGTTCGTCTCAATTGTTATTTTCTATACACAGGGTGGTCCAAAAGTCCCGGCATGGTAAAATGTCGCGGCGAGATTGCATTTTCGAGGCAAATGCTACATACGAAAGTTTTAGGATTTTTTCCCCTTGTTATTTAATACCATTGAATTTCACCTTGAACATAACCTTGAAGGTTTTTCCGAGGTCAAGATTTTTTTTGTTAAATGGGAACCCCTATTTTTCGCCATGGACTCGCAAAGAGCAGGAAATTTTACATCCGAAACGATAGTTTCATATAATGTGTAAGAATGTGACCTTCAGAAGGTCGAATAAAGGTCAAATGTTAAGAACTCGTCCACAAGCAGTTTTCTTTGAACTTTTCAGGATTTATGGGAGAATGAATGTGAGGTTTGGAGGCCAACGACTGTGGCATCTCGACTTTGAAGTTAATTTTCAAGGTTATCTGAAGATTAGAGTAATTTCTTGTTTGAAAACTCCGCATTTTCAGCTTTATTTAACCTTCTCAATGGCACATGCTTGCAAATTAAAAACTATCGTTTCTGACATAAAATTTCCCGCTCTATTGTGATTTCCGGTCTTAAAAATAGGGGTTCCCATTAAAAAAAAAATAACCTCGACCTTGGAATAAACTTCAAGTTCGTGTTCAAGGTCAAATTCAATGGTACCATTAAACATTCGGGGATAAATCCTACAATTTTCCCCGAAAATACAATCCCGCCGAGTTACTTCGCCGTACTTTTGGATCACCCTGATCCGTCCCTGACCAGTCCAACGACCTACGGCCAAACCTAAATACGCCCTAAAATCTCAGTATCAGTCTTGGCTTTCAACGAAGTTTATTTAATTTTTCCACTACCACACGAGACACCTTTCAACAGTAGCTCGCGCGATAACAATGACGAGACTGATATTTTAATTTTACTTTCAAATGAAGAAAAGACGAGATTGTACTAATCGAGGTCGCATTATTACGCGATCGCTATAACATTATTTTTCTGATCTACTTAAATTATTTTGAAGCTTTTTGTTTTGCTGTCTTATGGACAAACAATTCAGTTCATATATATGTACATGCATGTATTTATAATAAATAGTATATACATCCAAAACATCAAAAGAGACATGACAAGAACTGAATCGCTCTGTGTACATGTGTTTCTGGACCTGGCAGTGGAGTTGATTGCTATATAGGTTCTGTCAAGTTTGAAATTGTTTCTCGACGATATTTACTTCGACTTGAGCGTTTCGGCTGTTATTCCGTCTGTGTGTTTAAATGGTCGAGTTCCCTAGGAATACACGGCTCTAAATTAGAAACCTATACCGATATCGACGCGGCTTCGCTCGGAATACGAAACAATTTACACATGAACGTATACATGTACATATATGTAAAGAAAAACTTGATTCGTATATCTAAAAAATGTCGTCAATCTGATAGGGAATTTGAGATGTCATAAAACTTACGGGGGGAAATTGAAGATTAGGTCTATCATTTGGATAGAAAAAAAAAACATACGGTTTCCTCCATTCCTTTTGCGGTATGTTCGGCATTGATGAAGTATACACGTTATCGGATATAAGGAGACGTCTCGATGATCATTGGAAGGGATTACCACGATGAGTTCGTCGACCAATTGACGTATTGTCACCGCAAAATTCTGCGTCAGTCTTTATATCCGTCCTTTTTACGTTTATACATGTTCGTCTTTTCATTGTTTCTCGTATCACTAAAATTGCTGAAAAAGGGTCAATAATCCAGCAGTCGACGATTTCTATTTCTAATGTTTTTAGGAATTAATAATTTAACGAATGTGTAGAAATTCCAAAATCAAGGCGCAAAGTTTTTCTCGCTTTTTGTCATAACCTGCAGATCGTTCGATCCTTTGATTAAAGATCACGACTATCGAAGAATGCCAGTAAACCAGCTAACATAAATTGAACACAAGATAAACTTTAACCTATGAAATTAATTGGAAAGCATCTCCTGAAATTAATTGAAAAGCATGTTACATATTAGCACATCGGCAATTGCATTTCAGTTTTACCGACTTCGTTGCATGCGACGTTATAAATTACAATGGCAAGATCATCAGACGGACTGTCGTACAGGGAAAAAACACTTGGTCCGCATAAACGAGCTTAAGTCGCGCTAAGTCAATCACGCATTTTATTTTCAGTGTTTGCATACTTCCCAGGAAACACAAAAGTAACAGGTATATAACGACCACGTAACATTTATATAACAAGTAACAATTAATAAATGTTACATTACCGTTACTTTTTGTGTTTGCAGGGTTACATGTATTAGTGGTTTTACGCAAACCTAATTTAAAAAGGATATTCTAAGTCTTCTAAGTCTACACATTAGAAAAACATAGAATATCTCACGAATTAGCGGATATTAATGTCGTTTTAAATTTAACAATTAATAAAATGCACTACACTACTTTCGTCCGATCACAAAATTTGAAAGATAAACTAACAGTAATAATAATAATAATGTGAATATGAATATTATTTTTATTTATTGTATATTTATTTTTATTTATTATTTATTGTAACTGACATTGTTATTGGATTACCTGTATTTCTGAAACGTTCCGCTGTTGCATAGAATTAATTAAATCAAATCAAATTATTTATAGATATATATGTATATATATACATATATATATATATATATATATATATATATATATTTATTTATTTTTTATATTTTTATACATTTATATTTATATTTATATAGCTACAATCCATCGTCTAAATTAAATATACTATCTAGGTACCCCAGCAAATGAAAATTAATTGACTTTGATTAAAAATTAAATCATTCTTAATTAATTTCAGTGCAATTATTGCAAAAAAGAAATTTCGTTCAAATTGATTGATTCGATTAATTTCTAATAAATATGAATCAATGTTGATTAGTTCAACAACTGAATTGATTTTGATTCATACTATTACTTTTTGGTTAAATGTGGTTAACAATGTAATTATCTAATTGTAATGTTTTGAATAATACTTTTAATATTTAACGTTTTAAATAACAATTTAATGCTTTGAATGACAATTTCAATAATATTAGTTTTTCATTTAAAATTGATTGCCACGGATTATTTTCAATTACCAATTTTTGATTCAATTAATAATAATAATAATAATAATAATCGAAGAGATTATTATTTTATTCACATATTGATTGATTTTCTGTTAACTTTTCTATTAACATTTTTTCATTCAATGTTATTGACAGCGTTCAGAGAATTCTTAATCGATTATTTTTTTGATTAACTTTTATTCAAACGTGAAATTTTCAATTTATAATTTTTAATTGACTTTTTTTTATTTTTTTTATTTCAATTTATAATTTTTGATTCATTGATTTAAATTTATCGCATCATTGCAATAATTTGATTCAATTTTTGAAAAACGAATCAATTTGAATTAATTTTTGTTTGCTGGGACATGCCATATAAAACTTATCGATTGAAACGTATAAAGTCCTAAAAATATTAATCATTTTTTCACATATATACGAGTACTATATAACGCATATTCACTCGGGAAAATTGAATAGCAACCTTTATTAATCCAGGGACCAAAACTGATCAAATTACGCGTTAACGGATACGTGACAAAGAGCTACGTAGCTGACGTTACGCAGTTCGTCGAAATCGATATTATTGACGCAATGTCCCACTACAGATTTTAATAATGTTTTTAAACGTTATATACACTCACTTATTTGCATATGTTGCCTCTCACTTGTAGCCAAGAAATTATTAACCAAATACCGTTTCTTTTTTGTTTTTCTAATCCACTTATTCGTTGTAAAATCAGTCTGTTTATTTTGGAGGTTATGTCTGTTCACATTTATTTTTAGAACACGACTGATCCTCGTAAAATCATTGCAGAAGGCATCGTTTTCATTTTCATCGAAATTTCATTTCGTCATTTGATATTGCTTTACGCAGAATTGATAAGGTACGTATAACATTTTCATCCTTTATATCAAAGATGAGCTTCTCAATTAAATATTAAACAAAACAAAAAAAGTATTCAACAAATTGTTTCAGAATGAAATAATTGCAAAATTAATTTCACCTTGTCCCACCTGCACGGAAAGTCATGCTTTTCGTGACGGTAAAGCTGACAGAAAGATGATCTTTTTCTCACCGTCCACGTAGCGGAGGACGGAAAAGCTTATTTCTCCTCCCGCGTACATTCGAAAAAGGTACAGTCGTTTTTTCTCACGTATACTTCTATTTATTGTTAGTCTATTTATCAACTTCTGCAATAATTTCGTTTAAACATCAGGAAGCACTTTAAAAAGAACAAAAATAAACACTAAATAAAAAATGTTACTATTTCGACTGACAGAAACGATTAGGTATACTTTCAAATTTTATTTATTATTTACTCGCTTATGATTGTTCAACCATCGCTAAAAGGATACCCTATATATATATCACAAAATTGATATCAGTCTATCTTTCTTCCGCGAATTGACGCCAAAGTCTCGGAATTGCTTCCTCTTTTTGTAAATCTGATCCTTATGCTAAAACCTTTTGTTACATTATGTTAACCTTTTGTTACGGTATAACAATGCCAATCGATAATATGTATATTATTATATATATATAGTATTTTAATGAGATCGAAACGGACAGATGCTGTAACAATTGCGAAATCGCATTTAAATTGCATCTCAGTTGAATGCAATCAATTTAATATGTCAAACATTGAAAAGAAAGATGCTTATATAGAATTATTCCGAGTTATTTTTAATAAGAAACGGACCAAAAGAGAAACATCCATTTTGACCTGGAACAAGATCCGAAGCCCGGCGAAATATTAATTCTCCTCTAGATTGTTATTGAAAATTTCCTTCTTTACATTTTCACTTCAAATTTCGCCAGATATGAATTTTAGTAAAAATATAATTTAAAAGAATGCAATAATAAAAGGCACGTGGACATGAATCGTTGTCGAAAGTATCTATATTAAAATGTATCGGAACCGAAATGGCGTCACGCTTATATGAAAGGCTCATTTTCATGCGTCAATTATATCGCAGCAAAAAGATGACGTCATACTATAGATGAATTATACACTTAATTTCGTCCGTTTACAAATTTTCTCTATAGAACTTAATGAGTATAGAAGCTCCGCCGTTATACAAGAATGAAAATTAATAAAAATAACAAAAATTCCATAATGATGTTGAATTTCTTACTTTTGTCTTTTATCCAATTTGTTATAAACAATATTTATGCGCACGCATCATCATCATCATACATATATATATATCATCATCATCATCATCATCATATATATATAACGTAACGAAAAAGTTTCTTTTTTTGCAGTTTGTCGTTGCGAATTAACGAAACATGAAATCAAACCAATCGCAAGTGATCTGGGAGCCAGAGCACGTGCTTACCTTCACACAGTCGTGATCCAAGATTGATGTCCTGCTACCATTGGCAAATTGCTAGTGACAATATTTGCTTCTACCGAGTTGTGCCCCCTGCATTTTAAGTAGGCTTGGAGGACCATGAACCTGATATCAGAGACAATACCGTGTCGTCTGTTCAGTTTCAAACTGCGAGACATTTTCATTTCTTAATTCTACTCGAATTGTCGACGAATTGATTGATGGATTGAAATCATTAAACGAATCTTTTTTTAAAAATCTTATTTCACAACGTATTTACACTGATTATAATGGCCAAAATTGAACAGGCTATTAATAAATACTCGAACATTTATAATTTCTATACAATTCATTCGAGCTTTTTATTGGTTAAAATACTATTTGCAGTAACTCCATTGTATATATACACCGGTGGTTTCTGAGCTGAACTTAATTGACGTAATTAATTATCCTCAATAAATTGCAATGAATGTAATATTGGTGGAATTGCTGACGCCAGGACTCGGGCAAAATATTTTGCAAAAGGCCTCCGTGGTCCGTATCGGTTCACGACTGACAGCGCTGCATAAAATTTTACAAAACTTGCCTGGAAGCTGAAAAGATCTGTCGATGTCTTCCTCGTTCGATGCATTTTCCTGCATCTGAAATTTCATGTAAATGTGGAAAGATACAATTGAAAATTCAAAATTAAGTTTTATACTTTTTTCAATGCTTCGGATTTGATTTACAAGGAAGTTTTTAACAAAACTTAATATATTATTTCACGTTTTGGATGTGATTTAATCGACTTGATCATTGTTTCGTTGTTCTTCGATGTTCGGCAATCATTTTGTTTTTCTTCATTGTTACGAAATTCAAAATGGTGACGAACTTGACAAATTAAATGAATTTATAATTAATGGCAATTAATTGTAACAATGAATATTTTAGAAAATTTCGACAATTACACTTTTTTCATTACTTTCAGTAATGTTTGTATAATTTAAAATAGTCGCAATTCGAAATCGGCCATTTTTTTAAATTAATTCCTCATAAATAAGATGAAAACTTTTCGCACACCAAAATTAAAACAGATTGGAAACTTAATGTTAATGAATATATTGTCATTGTCAAATCGCCATTTTTGGTACATTGTTTATAAAAGATAAGCGTAAATGCATAGTTTTCGGACATATTCATCGCCATTTTGAATCCACCATTTTGGAGAATAAATATTTCGCTACTGTCAGATTCATTATATATAGTAAATCAGGTGCAACAATACAATAGATTTAAGAGGAAAACAATAAAAAAAAAAAAAAAAGAATTTTAAAAACACAAAAACTTACATTTTTTTAAATTAATTTATTTTGGTTCACGAAGATTTTCATTAAACTCATATATTGAATATAGGCTGTAGATTAAATAGTCTTACATTTATAATTTCTTACAATTCATTCGAGCTTTTTATTCGTTAAACCAAAATGGACAAACTGTATATAGTATAATTAATTTCAAATTTAGACGAATATTTATTTCGAAATTTCTACAATTCGATACAAATTCACGTTGTAGAAACGGAATGTTTACCTGGACCAAAACGGCGAAGAAATTCACCGCGATGATAATGGAAAGACAATGGCGATACATTGGATATAAATTCATCCAAAAAGCTCGAGTAAAGTTGAAAAGGTATCCGAGTGATGTTGGACACTTGCAGGAAGCGTGTAGAAAATTACGCAGCTGGTGGTCGATGATATACGAACATCATAAGAACCCGCATTGAAATTCCGATGGCAGTAAAGATACTTGTTAACTGCCGCAGAGTTTGGAGATTTATTTCACCATCAAAAAGTGCGATAAATTTGTATTACCATGCAGGCAACGTGGCGGTAATTGATAGGCTATTATAATATTGACGACGTATATAACGTTTGCGATATCGAAGGCAAGACAAATTGTATCGAAACACTTCATAATGAATAGCTTTTTTAATCTGTGATGATGATGCTGCTGCTGCTGCTATACTGATGATGATGATGAAATTATCACGATGATAGTAGTATTCCTTTTATTGTTGATTAGGAATTTTATACATAAAAAAAAAAAAAATACAAAAGAAAAATAACCCGGAGAGAGAGAGAGCGCAAGTAAATAAAAAAAAAAAAAAAATATAAAAATAAAGAACTTCGATGCCAGCTGGATCCAATGAGATCGGAGTTTGTTGAATTCTCGCAGGTGAAGGTGCGATAGTCCGCGAATGGTCACCTCGATCTTTATGAAAAGGCTTGTTCTTGTCAGGCTGAGAGAAATCCCGCTGAGAGTCATCAACCATATGTCGTAAAGCAATATTATCTGTTTAGATTTGGCAACACTACGGAAGTAGCGACACTGCGGAACGAGCGCCACCCGACAAAACCAATTACCATTATCAGGTGTCTCTATAGCGATCCTTATTGATATAATGATCCATAGGTAGGTGCTCTCTCTCTTGAACATCAAGAACGTATGCGATTTATTACATTTTACTTCTCTCTCTCCCTTACATACTCTGCTTAGATATATATATACATACACACATGTATATAAATATGTAAACAAATGTCAATAATTACGACATTTTGTTTAATAGAAAAACTTCGTGAAACATCTTTAGTTCATTCCCGATTAGTACCCCGCAGAAATTGAATCGAGGATTAAAAAATGGAATTGAATGGGATTCATACCATCAGAGAAATTACATGATTGGCTTACATCAACCATTCATGACGTTTCTCTAATGGTTTTATTACCATTCAATCCAATTTTTTAAACATCAATCCTTTTTAAATTTCTGGGATCGTAACATAATGAAGGGGAAGCTAAAGCGGCTCGGTCGATAACGTAAATTCCTAACCTAAAATATTCAAATTAAACGGAAAGCAGTTACATTTCCAAGTCCAAATCGATTTTAAGGCGCTTTCACGCATTTTTTATGAATATACGTCAAATTTTAGCGAAATCGGTTGATAATTGGTCGAGAATCAGCAAGAATAATAGTGCGAATCGTATTAAAAGTGTACATTTCAATGTTATTCTGGCCACATTCTAAACCTATTTTGCTGAAATTTGACGTATATTCATAAAAGCACCCTAAAGTAGATTTGGACTTGAAAATATGACCATAGTTTCTGCTTAATTTGAATATTTTAAGTTAGGAACTGACGTTATTGACCAAGACACTTTAACATCCCCTTATGGTGCGGCTAAATACCGACGCGCATTATTTTAAAGCGCTTTTACGTATTTTCTCTGCGTGTAGGTCAAATTTCAGCGAAATCGATTTAGAAACGAGCGAGAATTTACAAGAATAAAGTTCGGTGGTAACAACGCAATTTGAAATAGATTTCGATTGTACCAGGACGTGGTGCAGTATGTGAAGTCCTGTCAAAATTGCCAGCAGAATGAGGTTCCACAGGAATCCCCCCTGGATTGATGGAGCAGAGTGTGGTAGAAGAACGATTTGAATACATCATGTCATTCAAGACTTATTTACCAAGTATATCGAGTGTCACCCAACCCTTGTGAATGCCGGAGTGAATGTACTTAAAGCATTAGAAGAATTAGTAATTTTCCGATGGGGTTGCCCCCGATACTTCTTCTCCGACAATGAGAAGGAGTTCCTTAATAATACGCTAGTTTCGCGTCATAAGGAATATGGTGTGAAAACAAGCACTGCTCCTACCTACCACCCACAGGCGAATCCTGTGGAGCGGGTAAACAGGGTACTTAAGACCATGATCACTATCTTCGTCAGCGCTGATCAACGCTATTGGGATAAGCGCCTTCCAGAATTCGTGATTGCTTTTAATTCCGCGGTACAGTCATCGATTGAGGTATCCTCCGAATTTTTAAATTTCGGGCGATAGCCGTCTGCGATTAAGAGTTTGCGAAAAAGTGTGGAGTGTAGTCCACGCGTGAAATTGTCGGACCCCGAGGTATGGCACGATAGGGTGAAGCGGTTGTGTGCTCTACGAGAGCTAGTGGCGAAGAAAGCGTCCCAAGCTTCCGGTAGGCAAGCGGAATATTACAACCGTAAGAGAAAGGACGTAACTTTTAGTGAAGGCGAGTTGGCTTGGCGGCGAACACACGTGTTGTCGTCCGCAGCCAAACATTTAGCAGCCAAGCTAGTTCCTAAGTTTGCTACCCTGTGCCGAATCGTGCGAGCGTTGTCCCCGGTAGTGTACGAGGTGCGAGATGAGGAGGATAATGGGAAAATTTCGATTTACCCGCGTTATCGCCGTGGGTTGCCCCGAGCCAGGGGACAGCGACGAAACCGCTCCATTTCGCGGACGCCGCATTGCCGTATTTTCGTCCGTGGCATCTATTTTGAATCGTTCGGCAATTTTGGGGAACGCGGCTGCCGCGCGATAGTAATAGCAAAGTTCGCGAAACGTTGTGACGTCACCGGCGAATCAGCCGGTGACGTCACAAGGTATCGTATCCTCTTCAGACAACGTTATGCAGTCAGGGACAGAGTTACAGCATATATCGTAAACCTAATCCAGAGAATGCGTGCGGAACTGATGTATGAATTGAGTAAAGTTGCTGCTTGCTTAACTTTGCAAATATCTTCCCTCAAGAATAAAGTCGTTAAAGGTGCAACGATCTGCAAGTTTCTAATTCTGAATTTATCGCAAAGGTTGACGATATCTCCCAGAGATTTGACAGATACCAGAAGTAACTAACGGAAATAAATAGTAAAACTAGGGGCTTCGCCCCTGCGGCCTTCGGCCGCCAACCCCACCGGGGGCTCCGCCTCCTGGACCCCTTGCGCGCTATCGCGTGTGTATATATATATCGCGCGTACCTCGCTTCGCTCGCAAAGTTAATAGTGTTCGGCCCTTCCGGCCTCACCAACTTTACACACTTCGCGACTGCGGCCTTCGGCCGCACCCGCTCAGTGTGCCATAAGTTTTCGAATTTGATATACCTATTCACATTTGCTCCATACACATTCACTCAATTCGATTAATAGGATATGAAGCTGAAACGTATTAATTATTTCTATTTCCATGTAGATTAATGTGCTTCTTTTTATATGTTTGTGTTATAAAATTGAAAATGAACATTTTCAA
>JAPYZR010000287.1:0-53469 GCA_030522945.1 Trichopria nigra | reverse complement strand
ACGTCACAATCACTGTTATGTAACTGTGCCAATTTTGAGGCGACATTTTAATATAACTGTTACATAATTGTGACATAACTTCTGTGATTGTTTGCTGGGTACAGTATAGCAAATATTTTTTGCTATAAATAGTAGAGGAATTTTCTACTAAATTGTCAAGCTGTGATTTTTTGTTGAATTTTATGTCATTTTTCAAAATTGTTTGCAATAATTAAAATTTATTGTTAATGTTGATTTAAAATTTTCGATGTAGAAATACTTTTCATCATCATTGTTTACGTCGGATTAATACGGCCTTTTCTACTTGCTCGTTCTTTATTCCTATCGACGAAAGCTTCGATATTAAAAGTCGAATGTAGACAAAACTTACACGAAAAGAAAATGGTAAAATTGTACGCAGATAAATAGCAGTATACAGATAAGAATATGTGGTAATAAAAACCAAAAATATTAATAAGAATATCTCAATGAAAACAGAAATTACAAAATAATATATTATCTAACGCAGGGGCGGATCTATACTGTTACGCACGAGTTAGGTATCCAATTTTTCGTATATGGACGAGTAAAAACAGTGCTTAAAGTTCTTTATCTACTGATCTCAGATTTTTCGAAATTCAAAATGGCAGGTCCATTTATATATAGCAGACTGATAATTTAATTATTTTATTCGTTCCCGGCAAATAAATTTAGAATTAAACAGGAAATACAAGTGAACATTAATTATTTTGTGATTCGATTTTACGAGTGAAATGTTTTAACTAAGAAATTTAGAGAGTTCCATGGTAATAAAAATTCGAGAAACTTCAGATGGGTGGAATCAAGTTTTGGAAAATCGTTAACATTTAAAAACGTTGTTGATAATATAATCACGATGAAATGGAATTAAACTCAAAAAAGTAAATAAAAAATTTTTGATTGTATTATTTTTTATTTATACATAGTTTTAACTTTCTAAAAACTTCAGTTGTAACTTTCCAAAAACTTTATTTCTGGATTTGTCCATCCAAGTCGCTCTGTTACTACTGGCGCGGTTAATATTTATAATTTGAGAGAATTTGACGTTTGAAAAAAAATTTGTTTTGAACCTCTGAATGAATATGAATTCAATGCCACATTTTAAGATTGAATATTAATTCGTTATGAAGGATTTAATTGAAATATAATTATTTCATCGGATGAAAATGTACATAAAAATTTATAAACAAAAGGTAAGGACTAAAAATACAAAAATTTGGAAAACAAGGAAAAATAATAAATTTTTTTTAATGTAATAAATGTGTTCACAATTATAAAACGAAAAATTTGTTTATGGATGAAAATTGAAGTTGTTCAAAATAGTTTACAAAAATGACGCATAAAAAAGTTAGCTATAACGATAAAAACTGTATATAAAAAAAAGTTCACAGACAAAATAAAATTATTAAAGTTAAACCAAATTTTAAAATATTGTCAACAAACCTATAAATGTATCATAAAAACGAATGTCAAATATTTGCATTTACTAAAGTCAGCAAACGAAATAACAAAACATAATAAAAATCGACGATAACAGATAAATTTGGACAGTTAAAGAAGTGATAAAACAATTTATAATGTTTGACAAACATTGATAAATCTGTAAATTCACAAACTTCAACATATTTGCTAAAAATCACGAAAAACAATTGAAACGAATTGACGAAAAAGAATGGCCAAAACGGAAGAAAAGCTGTAGAGAAAAAATTTAAGTAAAATTAGATATGTGAATAAAAATTAAACATTCGAAAAAAATAAGTAAAAATTAAAACATATTAGTAATTTTTCAATTTTATAAAAATACAATGGTGTCGGTAACGATATGGCATAATAATGAAGTCTTCATAGTTTTTTCCTCTTTACGGAGTAATAATACGATCGTAAAATCTTTTAAACAGATCTGTGCCGGTGCCAGTAAATCGATTTCAAACGTAACGAAATGACGCGCGAAGAATTTACCGATCGCGAAATTCCCTTTAGCTTTAGGAGCGACTTATTTATTCGCGCCAAGAAAATCATCTTATCGAGCACTCGCAAACGAAGCTCGCCATTGTTTGTACACGGGGGATCCGCGCTATAATGGCGACGTTTTCAATTGATCAGTATTCGAACTCTCATAGTATTCAATTTCCATTAACACGCCTACATTTCGTTGCGAAAATTACGAGATAACGTAGTATTATTCCCTTCATCAATGCGGACGAGCCAACGTTTCTGGTTATAAAACGTAACGGAAAAATGCTGATTGCGACACGAGCGTTACACGCCGGATTCGTATAGTATGACTTGTGGATGATGGTAGGATGTGCTTTGAGAATTAACGCACTTATTGGCCAATAGGGAAATGATAATGGTAGAGAGAATTTTGCTGAGTCGAGGCAATTTTTTTTTCAATTGTTTCGATTCTAGGGGGACATTGGGCAATGTACATTTTTAATTGGGATTTCTGAAAGGTCTGTTCTCTAATCTTGAAAGTAATGTTTAAAATGTATTTTTTTCTTTTCTTTTTTTTTTTTGTTTAATTAAGAGACTTCGAGAGCAATTGTATAGATTCTTATAAGAAGTTGGTAAAAATTACGCTAGTAGAAAATAAAACCAGTGTATGGACATTTTTTTTTTTTGGACTCCATTACTTTTAACATAGTGCCCTACTCAATGTGAGCTTTTTCTCCATCATAATATTCTATATGTCTATGTAAATTAATGTTCAGGGTTTCATGGTCGGTTGAAAAATAAATAAATAAATAAATAAATAAATAAATAAATAAATAAATATAAAGATATTTTTTTTTAAATATCAAATAAAAAAGAGTCAACTTGAGAACATTTCTGGAAAATGAAAGAAAATGTAAGTAGTAATTGTCAATTAACTCAAATTGAGAAAAATTTTCATGTTTCGCATATATAAATAATTTTTCAAAAATTATAAAAAAAAAAAACAACAATAGAAATTTCGCTGAATACAATGACAAGTTAATAAAACAAGTTAAAATGCATTTCTGCGTAAAAAGTTGTTTCGTCAAAAAAATAAATTAAAACATATACAAATATATATATATTGTTGTTTTACCGTGCATAAATATAATTACATAAACTAATTAATTACCGTCTATATATAAATAATAGTTTTATGATCATATTCCATTGTTAAAATAAAAATTAAACATAAAATAAAAATAAAAAATGCGAAAGAACATAAAGTAACACGAAGTTTTACGTATTCGCAATTGAAACGACGTACTCGAAGTCTACTTCGAAGTCACTAGTAATTGTTATAATTCATCTACATAAATGATTGAAGGTGATTTCTTAGAATTTATAATTTCAATAATGCTCTGCAGGAAAAATGAATATTTTACGCAGCAAAAAAACAGATTTCTCACTCGAAATATGATAAAAGCATTAAACGTTGAAATAACCGTGTTTTCTTCGTATTAAAATAATTTCTCTCGTATATTATGAAACTACAATGTATCTATGTATATGTATATCCAGAAGGTAAATAAATAATTATTTCTGTTCATGACTAATCAAGCTTCGTGATTTATCGGAGACGCTCCTCTCGGTAATTTTCTTACAATGTAGCAGAAGCTTTCTCACGAATACTCAGCGTATATATACGTTGTTAGTGATGTAGTAAGTTGATTTTTAATGTCTCGTTATTCAACGCATGTTTTCTTTTAGAATTTGAATGTACGATTTAAATTGAAGAATATTACGGCCGTATAATTACCGACCAATTAATGATTGATTTCTTAACGTCTAAACCCATAAATAACAATTATGAAAAGCCATGCAAATAAAAGACGTTAATCGCATATATATAATATATGACGTATATATAATGGAATAAATAAGAAATGACAGTGACATTTGAAATTCGCCATTTATAATTAAATAGCTCGTGGCACTGAACTATGAGAAGAAAATGTTTCGACATTTCATAACCTGCGTATAAATTGACATTGTTAAACGTTCAAGTAAAAACGAACAGCAAAGATTCATTTCAAATAAATGTCATTGCATTTAAGAAACGATTGTCTGATACTGTATTGAATGGTGCGAATAAAATTACGCAAATGCGAAAATCTCGAACAATCGGAAGGCGATAATCTATTAAACTTTCATTTCATCACTTTCGCTTACGAGTGATTTATCTGCTTCTTCATTTTTCGCATTTCATATAATGACTCATTTCATTTAAAAGTTTATTGTAAATCAAACGTAAATAAAAAAAGTCATTTTATTCGCATAGCGACGAAAAGATAACTTCGTTTTCAAACGAAGATAAACGAATTTGAAAATCGCAAACAGTACCTCGAAAAATTCTTGAATAAATTACTAATGGTAAGGATCAATTATGCAAATATGTAACGAAATATAAAAATCGAACAATCAGATAAACAATTACTTCGTATTCTCGTGGCTTTTCGAACGAGTGATTCGTCAGCGACGTTTCGTAAATAGTCAATTTACATAAATGCTTTCGTTTAACATATTCTATTTTTTAACATTTTTAGCAGACGGTTTTAAGTTCATTAAATGAAATACATAATTGTATACTGAAATGACATTCAGTTCAATGAATCCACCAACAAATTATAACATTCTTTTAATGCCTTTAAACATAACAATTAACAAATTTAATTTAAAAAAAGTATTTTTAATACTACACGTTTGGTCACAGAGATGTTTCAGTAATGTTGCAGAAACCGTAAAATGTCCAATTTCAGAAACGTTTCAAATGTTACTTTTACATCCTCCTTTTCTCTCTTACAAGTACAAGAAAAAGGAAGAAAATTGTAGCTTCATTAACTTCGTGTAATGCGAATCTTCATTAATATAAATTCGCGATACAAAGGTGTTGTACAATCAAAAGCTCGCCGCTAAAATGTCACGGATTCCTTAACACTTCCCTGGTGATATGTTGACTTATAATAAAGTAAACTTATCAAATTTAATGAGCATAATTAAATATTATGAAAGATATGTCAGTAAAATTTCCAAAGTTAATAACATTTTTCAAAATTTTCGACACTTAATAATATCGCGTAAATAAAAGTGCAAACATTCTTGGAAATTATAAATTATACATCAGAGGTTATAATGTTATAAAGTACCAAACTAAATTTGACGTACATAAATACATAAAATAAAATTTAACAATACTCGCGTTTCTACCCAATTACAGATGTAAACTTGCCACGCTAATTAATACCCAATTTAGCCATCTCAAACACATATAAGAGCAGTCAATGGCACATCACCCATTAGTACGTACTTGTGCACATAAAGTCGCGCAATCATTAAAAAATGTCGAACAATCGTGAAACAGATAAACAATTACTTCAATCCCGCGACTTTTCGAATCGGGTGATTTATCAGCGACGGCAGCGTTCCCCTCGGGAATTTTCCAGCAATGTTTCAGGCATTTTTTTCGGCGTTACACCTAAGTCGAAGAGGCTTGAACTTACACACCCTGCCGCGCTCTGTACAGGTCTAATTGGAAATATTAAAGTAAACAATGGACTCACTTGTTCACGTATCCACCATCGAAATTAACCTCGAGCTGCTGTGACGTGATTACGGCGTCTTTCTCTGAGCCGCCTCCCAGTCCCCTCTGTGGCGCGGAGAGGGTCCCCGTCGCGCAGAGTACGACCGCCAGCAAGACCTGCAATTCAACAGTGATTCACATGAGCACAGAACCATCTGAGAACTTGAAATAAAATGTAACAATGGAACTATGTACGCCCTTCATTGCGCGGACCTATTCGATCGATCATGCGACGATCGATCATGCGACGATTCGAATCGAGTATTGTTTATTAAAAGCCCGAAACATTAATTAATAGGTTTTATTAATCATTAAAAAATATAGTGATTATTTTCAAACTTTATCTTTTAAAAGTTCCGCATCAACTTGACCTTACTATACTTTAAAAAATGTATTTTGAATTACATGAATAAGAGAGGTGGATTTGGGCGTTAGCCTGGACGTCCATTGAACGTTAATGATTCATTCAGTTTTCATCCATAATCCATGATGAATCAATCAGTCGTCCAGAAAGTAAGGATAATCATATGTCAATATAATTTTGTTAAGTATTGTAACGATTAATGTACGTCCGGTTTTTGTTCATTGACAAACTTATTTATGTTAAAATATATTGTGCATCAATTGCACGTCCATTGTACGTCCATTGGACGTCCATTTTACGAAAATAAAAATAAATACTTTTAAATGAATGAAATGTATATGTACACTGGACGTAGATTTAATATTTTCGTTGAAGGGTATTTCTTCGGTGGCGTAGAATGAAAATACCTCAAATCTACATCCACAGTATGTCTATTTTACGTCCATTTTACGACAACGAATGAATTGTTTTAAATGTATATTTAAATGGGTATTCCTTTAAATATAACAATTGTTTATTGAATGAAGGTTTTCAAGTCGCGGAGTAAAAAAAAGGAAGTTTAAAGATCTACAATGACAAGAACTTAACTAAAATTACAAAAAGGCTAATAAAATTACAAAAAGTAAATAAAATTGAAAAATATTGAAATGAGACAAATTGAAAAACAAATCAATAAAAATAAAAAATGTTAATAATAAACATTACAGAAGTTGATAAAACTTATAGAAGTTAATAAAAATGACAACAATTAAAATAATGAAATGCCACAAGTTAACAAGAATGACAAACATTGATGAAAATTTCTTTCAACGCGATTACATTTCGATTCCTCGTCTTATCGATTATTAATTTAAAAAGAATAAGTCGCTCTTAAAAAGAAATTCAGCAACAATGAAATTTACCAAGGACAAACATTATTAAAATACAAAGTTAAAAAAGAAACGTCAAACAGAAAACGTGAATATATAAATAATGTACACACCCTGGAAAAATCACTTAAAAGTATAAATAATTTAAAAAATACGATAAAAATTTGTCGCAGTCTCAAAATAACATTTAAAATCCATCGTCAACCGTATTATTTTCCACATTATTTTCAACCACACTTCAATTTTACCAAAATTACGAGACAATAACATTTTTCCGTAATAGAACTGACTGCAATTGAAACTACGAAGCGTTTATTTTCTTCCTCATTTCAAAGTTTTACTGTAAAATGGCTCAGTTAATTTGCCGTGCCATGCGTGTCTTTTACGTGAAATTTAATCGGCTACGCAAGCCGCAATTCCGTCGCATATGAATATTCAGTTCCATTCAGTTTCGTGAGTGCAAAGAAACTTCCATCAAATTTATGTCAAACATCGTGCCGGAGTCGAGCAAAGAGTGGGTGGAATGTGGTTTTAAAGCTTAATATTCTCTTAAATATTTTCTGTTTTTTAATTACGTTTCGTTTTCTTCGTTATAATAATATTAGTATATAGTAATGAATACAGTTTTAGTAAATGGTTAAAAAAGATTTTGTTAAGTTTTTAATAAAAATAATTTCTTAATTAAAAAATTAATACATGTGTGTGTGTGTGTGTGTGTGTGTGTGAGTGTATAAATACTCGTAAAAAACATAATAAAAAAACCCTAGTAGAAATCAGTTTGTAAATATCCGGGCGCAAGCTTGGCCCTGACTCGCGCCTGGATATCTATCAAGGCGCGAGTCAGGACCCAGAACGCACCCGGATATTTGGGAACAGATTTCTACTAGGGAATCATAATTTTTACAAATTTATTTAAAAACAACTTAATATATAATGTTATTAAGTGAAATATAAAGACAATTATATATGATATAAAAAAAATCAATCAAATGAAAATGAAAAAAAAATGTTCTTAAAATTTCTCATCCATATAAAGAAACGTCAACGCAGCAGTTCACTTATATATGTATATAAGAACATCCAAATATCTCGTAAAGCTCGCACACACACACATATATATATATATATATAGTCATTGGTAATTTTGCTTTCACGTTCGCGCGGCAACGGTTCGCAAATATTTCCAATCAGTCGATTTAATGGGCTCAGCCGATCCGACGAGGTAACGTGTTCTGGGCCTATACATATATACAAATCCGTAGGTCGCGAGTTCGAATCCCTGCTGGGATATACACGGTTCTCCACTCGCGGTGGCCCCAGAGCCGAAGTCACGTTGTGTGCTTGCGAAAATATTTGGGTTAACAATTTTAACGACAATTGCATTATTCGAGTTGTCGTCAACGGGAGCTAAGCCCCTAACGCCATATTGCGCCGTCTATGGAAATTGACGATCATTCCATAATTCGTTGTGACAATTTCTTGGGGACGTTATAAATGCGCAGTTGGGGAGCTACGACTTGAGTTAGAAATTTATATATATATATATAATAAATTTAGTTCAGTTAATTTACTTCAGTTATATATATATATATATATATATATATAACTGAAGTCGTTATGTAAAAAACTTAAAATTGTAAAAATTCAAAAATTGTAAAAATTCAAAAAATCGTAAAAATTGTAAATTGTAACAAATGTACAAATAGCTAAAAAATGCAAGATTCTTTTCACGTTTGTAGAAATAAATGTTGAAAAAGAATGGTATATATCATAGGTGTATCGCATGAGTCAGCATATAACTTTATATTATGTTTATTGTCAATTTTCATTGATTACAACAGATTACATCAGTAATCTACTATGGAGAACGCCGCCGCGAGTGTTAGACTATTAAATTTCGAATCGCTTATATATATATTCTTGTAATTGTCCGATCTCATCGAACATCCATAATAGTTTCGCCACAATCAAGAATACATTCTTCGGTTAAAAGTCTCGATTCAGCGACGTATCGTCCTGAAAATCGCTCGTAGAATGCAGAAATTGCTATTGAATATCGAGGCGTAGCCCGACCGTTACATAAGCGTAAAGATGTTACGTACTTTTATAACAACCGCGTTAGTTGTAATTTTGCTGTGTACCTGATTATGTGGGATGAAATTGATTTTGTACGTGTGTCGTTGAATATATTTTCTATAAAATGATTTGAGAAAATATGTTATTTTTGTAGAATGCGATTGTAAAGTAATTCGTTTTGAACGTGGAGACTCCAAATAAAGGAAAAAAAATTGTTTAATATTGTTAATTTTTTGTGTTTAGATATAGGAAAAGAAGTGCATTCAATACACATGATTATTACTGGACGAAAATGTGGAAACATTACCAAAATTGACTAAAAAAGTTAAAATTAGAATAAAGAAACAAAATGAGAACAAAAAACTGAAATTTGAACAAAATACTAAACTTGAGACAAAAGTTGATAAAAAGAAGAGGTTGATGCACTTTGATGAAATGCAGTATAAGCCGATAAAAAGACCGAAGTCAACAAAATATACAAATTCAAAATGAGACTAAACAAAAACTGATAATGTATTTCTGAAATGCCCTAAAATTTACAATAATTCATAAAAGAATACAAAAAGTCAACGAAAATAAATAGAAAAAAAATTGACAATGATATACAAAAAGTCAACGAGGGTAAAATTGCTGACCTTTTAAAAGTACAATTAAATGTTGATAAAAAGGGACCAAATGTTGATGAAAGGCGACATAAGTTGATAAAGCGAAACATATACAAATTTAAAATGAAAACAAATAATGAAATGACAATGAACCTCTGCAATCCCCCGAAAATTACAATAATTTATAAAAGTGTATTAAAAAAAAAAACAAAGTAATTGACAATGGTACAAAAAGATAACTCGGTTAAAATGTCTGACCTTTTAAAAATAAAACTAAAAGTTGATAAAAAGAGACGCTCTGGTTGATAAAAATAATATATTGATGAAGAGGTGCATGTCGATGAAAGGCGGCCGTTTAAAAATTGTCAAAATCGATTAAAAAACTAAAATTAGAATAAGAACAAAAAATGACAATAAATTTCTGAAATCCCCTGAAATTTACAATAATTTATACAAAAATTAATGTATACAAAAATAAACAGAAAAAATTGACACAAAAAATTAAAATTTGCTGCAAAACGTCAACTCGTATAAAATTGGTTAATTTTTAAAAAACAAAACTAAAATTTGATAAAATGGAACACAAGTTGATAATAAGAAAAATAATAAAAATATAAAAATAATAAAAATAAGAGACGCTTGTTGATGAATGGCGGTCTATGTTGATAAGGTAAAATTTATATTATAGAGAAATATGCAGAAATACTACATATATAGAAACAAATGTTGAAATGTATGAAAATAAGTACTTTCTTATAATATGGGATCTATACCAACAAAATCTGATTATAGTAAATAATCGTGAAATGAAAGGTTATCAAGGAATGCTTAATAAATAATCTCGCAAACGTAAACAAAATGGTTAAACAATGTTGATTATCCCTGTGTATTTCGTAATTTTTCACGATTCCTCAAGATCCTACCTGATCATCTGAAATATTTCTTTTCTTGGTATTATCGATTAATTTGGGAAAAAATAAATTATTCAACTCTTCTGCTAACATGAATTTAAAATTGTTTCTTTCACTCAGCTTCTCCAGTATGTTCTTTAAGTATACCATTTTTCTTGTTGAAGTATACCAACAACTGTCTTCAGTCATGCCACAAATACTTTACAACCGATCACAACATTCTGTCTGTTTATAACATCTCATTCTACTTCGACATTTGAGGTAAATCATTTAACAGTTGGTAACGATAAATATTAGATGCACGGAAAAGAGTTTGGGAGCGCAGCTCACCCAAAAACTGGAGAAAACGCTATTCAAACAGTAATTATATAGTTGAATAAATTGCGAATAAAATTACAATTTAAGAAAACTGCGAGCACTAAAGAAAAAAATTCTTGTTAACCGATTTTGGTATTCATTTCATCATTATGAAATTCGTGGACTATTCGAAAGCTTATTAAATTATTTTCAAAAATATTTTTATCAAATAAACTTTTGGACTTCACCACGAAACGTTTTGATGGTAATAAACGAACTTTAGGAAAAAAATATAAACAAAGTTCTGCTCCGACCGTATCACGCCTTGTAATTACGAAGTAAAGTCGCGATACGGTCAGTAACACGTAAAAATTAAATGCCTTATATATAAAAGCGCAAGCATGTCATAAATAAGATCAGCCTCATGAACGAGGTCCGATTATTAACAGATCGATTTCCCAAGCATGGACCGATCGAACGAAACTTATTACCCCGATGAAATTGAATATCGACCTCGCCTTTTTCGGGGCCCAAAGCGAATATCAGGCCGCGCTAAAGGGGGGGGGGGGGGGCGTCGGTGCAGAAGGCGGCGCTGAAACGACGCCAATTATATCCCGCGCCTCTCGCGGCCCTGTGCACCCGGCGATGAAGACAATGCCACGTATCGGGACCGCGAGTGCCTCCGGCGATTCGTGAGCCGCGGGTTAAATATTCGCGGAATTATCTCGATAGTCACGAGAAGGCGTGGAGCGATCTCGCGGAATGTCTGGCAGAAAAGGGCGACCGATGATGATAATGCCTCGGTTAATGTTACGTCATTTGCATAAATGACATTATGAAATAACGTAACGTAACGTAACGCGATAAAAGTCGCGCCTTTTGCCACTTTTGCCGTACCCTCGTCGCCCTGCGCTATCACTGACGAGGAGAGCAGTTCGCGGCCACCTTCAACCTATGGTGGTGGGGCTATATTAATTCGCGTGGACCTTCGGGAATCGTGGTGTCTCTAAGGATGGGTTCGTTCGGGGGCTATTGCGTCAGAAGGACCTTTCGCGATCCGCGTTTACGGTCGGTCGTTTGCGCGTTTGATGCGCTTCGAAATCAAGGATGTTGAGAGGTTAACGTACAGGTGTTATCTATATGTATGCCAGCATTTTAAAGTACACGCACACACGCACACACACACACATATATCTACATATATATATATGATGTCTGTCATTCGTATGTCTTATTATGTCAAAAAAATTCTAGTGATGGAAATAAAAATGAAAGAAAATAGAATAAAGCTGACAAAATGATAGACCCATTAATTAAATAATAAATCAATTTATACGATTTAACAAATAAAAAGTTTATTCCCGATCATCTATGAAGATAATGGATCGATTAATGCTGATGAAATACAAACATAAAGAATAATAAGACAAAATTCACAAGATTAACAAACTTGACAAGATTAACAAAATTTACAATATTGACAACGTTGACAAAATTGAAAATAATGGAAAAAGATTCATAAAATTTTTGAAATATTCACAAACACTGACAATATTGAAAATAATTGATAAAATTGAATATATTGAAAGTATTAAACCCTAATAGCACCGAACCTTATGACAAGGTTATGTAATTTTGCCATAAGGTTGTCAACCTTATAGCAATATTACTTAATCTTGCTGTAAGGTTCGGTGCTGTTAGGGAAAGAATTGACAGAATAGCAAAATTGACGAAATTGGCGAAATTGACAAAAAAAACAACAGTGACAATATTGAAAAAAAATACACAATTTTGATAATATTCACAAAATTGACAAAATTATTAAAGTTGACAAAATTCATAAAGTTGACAAAATTGCCAATATTAAAAAAATTGAAATACAATAATTATGCTAATATATATCGTCAAATTTTAAAAAAGTTGACAAATTGACAAAATTGATCAAAATTGACAAAATTGTGACAATATAAACAAAACTTAAAAACGTTTAAAAATCGAAAAATTCGAAAAAATGAAAATTGATAAAGTTAAGGCAAAGAAAGGAAACCTTCTTTTCCTTTCTAATATGTTTATCAGACCAAAGTAAAATACATACACAAATTTACCGTTCTTTGATAAATGCACTTTCCATTTTCCATTTTCATTTTATATTCGGTCCTACTTTAATTCATTTATAACTGTTACACAATCAATTCAGAATAATTTCATTTTGTATCGGTTTGCATGTCATGCAATTAAATTGCATATGAGATAATAACGATGACGATTATTCATATGCAAATGAAATTTGTTAGCTCTATATTAGCGTGTTTTTAATTCAACATCGTATTTCGATGATAATCGATCATTATTCAGTAATACAGCTATTGATTCACTATATATATGCATGTACCTACATTTTCACATATACACACTCATGTACTATATATATATATATATATATATATATATATATATATATATACATATATATAATGTTTATATATAGCGTCATAAAATAATGTCCTAATTATTAAAAGAATCCCCTCAATGAGTCGTGAAGATTTATTTTAAAAAAATGTGTCGTTACACCTCGTAAGGCTTGCGAGGCATCTCATTAATTTATGAACCGTATGAAGAGTCTGGAGATAATTTGAAATAGCGAAAGGTTCTCGTAGCGAGTGGTCGCCTATTAGAAGGCGAACGAATAGAGAGCTCGGGTGCTCAAGAGTGCGGCTGAGGTCTTCTGACGGCGAGGAGGATGACGGGCATCAGTCGGGCGGTTCAATGCTATCTATGACATTTTCCCTTGGAAATTCCAGCCGCGAGCTAGAGGGTGTGGGAGAAAAAGAGAAAGGATGATACCGGAGATGCAGTTTGGCATTGCGCTATTCAAGGCCGCGACGACAAGAGCTGTCGGTATCTTCGCTCGCCGTGATTACCGACCGTCTGATAAGCATCTTTATTGTCCCGAGTTATGACTCCTATCAGTCTTTTATCTACTTATTGTCTCTCTACCCCTCTCTCTCGTTTCGTCAATGAATGCCAGGATACGTACTCGCATATGCCCCGATCGACGGGATGGTGATTGAGTGTCAGTTATAGTGGTGGCAGAAGTAATAGACAAGTGTTTAATAACTAGTTACCACTGCCATATTTCATTTGCATGTTTGCAGGCACGTTTTCGACCCGGAATGCGAGGCACGTATATATATATATGCACGCAGCTATAAAAACTCTTTGTTTCGAGCGGTAGCATATATATATATATATATATATTGTGTGGTGGAAAATAAAATGCGCTAAATGGGTGTAATAGCGCGAGACGGGATTTATCGAAGGTGTCGGAATATTTATTCGTTTCGAATGTAATTTCGACATTATACGGAATTCAGCGCTATGCTGTGTCGAGACGAGTTAATATCGTGTACGATTAATTTAAACTGGAATCGTGTCATTATAACGAGAAAACGTGTAAATGAATTAATGGCATAATATACATTTTGTTTGATTAGGAAAATATATTTGAAATTGGTGATTAACGTTGCATTTTGCATCTTGTTGTATCAACTGTTCTATGGTTATATCAACCGCGTAGAAATGATCGTGCCAACTACACTGAAAAATAATTTGTCATTTTCAAGTAAATATTTACTTGAATAGTAGCAAGTAAAAATTTACTCGAATTAAGAATAGATTTTCTTCGAATATAGTAAGATTTACTAGAACGAAGGAAACATATTTATAATTCAAGTAGATATATTTACTAAATAAATATTTACTTGAATATAGACAATTTTTATCAGTCGTGTCAACCAGCAAAATGTTTTTTTTTTCAAGATTTATATAAATTTGCAAAGTCTTAAATGTATGAATATAAATTGAATATGAAATGAATATAAATTTAAGTAGAGAAAAAATAAATTATAAAAAAAATGATAAAAAGAATTTAGTATGAACTTGGCTGATAACTACAAATTTTAAAATAATGTAAAATCATCGTTATATTAAAAGTTGTCAAAGGTGAGGAATTTTATCTTACAGCCAATTGAAAATATGTGCCCATTACATAATAAATAAAAACATCTCAATATCATATTAAAAATGACAATCAATTTGAATACAATATAATACTGATCAAACGAAAAAAAAAAACACAAATAGTTGGACAAAAATAATCAGTAATACAAACATTGACAAAATTGATAAAATTAGAAAAATTGACAAAATTGATAATATTAAAAAAATTGAGAAAATTAAAAAAATTGACAAAATTTAAAAAATTGACAGAATTGATAAAATTGACAGAATTTATAATATTGAAAAGAAAATTGACAAGATTGAAACAAAATTGACAATATTTGCTTATTTATTTATAAATATGCAGTGTAGACATTAACAAATTGTAATCAATATATAATAAATATATTAAATATAATAATATATAATGATATTGAAAAAAATTGACAACATTGACAATATTGAAAAAAAAAAATGTCAAGATTAAAAAAAAATTGATAAGATTAAGTATTACAATTAATAAGACTGAAAAAATATTGATGATTGAAAAAAAAAATTCACAGAATTGAAAAAATAATTACAAAACACCAGAAAATTGAAAATATTTATTTATTTATAAACGGGCAGTGTAGCGCTTAACGAAGATAACAGATTTATGATAAATATAATAAATACTATAATAGAACAATATTAAAAAAAATTGACAACATTGACAATATTGAACAAAATTGACAAACTTGACAACATTAAAAAAAAATGCCACAATAATTCAAACTCGGCGATTTTGATAATTATAACATAGTATACAGAAAATTAAGAATGACACGTCGAAAAGTCAGCACATAAAATATACACATTTGAATAAAGTGCTGATGCTTTTCATTGTATCGTTAAGTCGCTAATTGACGAGAGTCTCGTCGGTTTGGCCTCGCTCTACGTATAAGGAATGCCCGAAAATGCGAGTAAGTAAAAGCGCAGATTGGGTAATGATATGATTACCGAGGTAGCACTCCCGCGGTAGTTTATAGCTCGGTTGATCCGCAACGGGGTGAGGCGCACACCAGGAGTACATTCTGAATGAGAAAATTGCAGCAGCGGAGTGCGCTTGGAAAACACGGATTACGGCAGCTGTTCTGTAATAATGGTATGTGTCTGCGTGCACCGTAACGCCTGCACTCCGACAACGTGTAATAAGCTGGAAGGCTATGAAAGAGATAAGATGGGATCATCCCATCTTCAGTGCCGACTCACTTAAGGTCAAACGTTCACGCGCCGGCCAACTAAAAGATTTACAAAACGAGTTTATTCAGCGAGTAGTTAATGTCGTCCCATCGTTAAACGTCTTTGGAAGGCCGCGTTCGTATATATACGGGGGGACGGACTTGGAGGCTCGTAATGCGCGACCCTGACGAGTCCCCCGGTTTGGCCGCCGGTCCCGTTCGCTCGGGGGACTTCTCCAATTGTTGGGATTCCTGGCGGTTGACCCTCGGGAAATTCTAGTTTTTGCGCGAAAACTGATTTATGCAGATGTCGATGATAGGCAGGCGAGATATCGCTCGTTAATTAAATGGCGGATTACGTGAGCGCGAACTTTCGAGATGTGTCGGGGAAAATTATGACGACGGATTACGCGATTGCACGCGTGCGGGGTGATTTTCGCGAGAAAATTATTCAGCGACGTAATGGCGATCTTAGCGGAGAAGGCGTTATTAATAAGGAAGCGAGAGGCATCATGGAGACCTTCGAAAATAATTACGATCGAGGTTACTTGGTCGTCTAAGTGATCGTTATTACGTCTATGCCATACGCAATACGTGTCATCTGCTTGAAAACATTGTAGATTGCAATTTGTATATGCAATGTCGCAGCATTTCGTATCGTGATTTTTCATCACTTTTTATTGGCATTTTTTTTATTGGCTTTCGTAATTTCTCATTTTTTATTTCCTTCCATTTAAGATTCGAAATAAGGTCCTGCATTAAAATGGTTTTTTTAAATGGCCGACTTGTACAAAATTATGTCTGACGCAAAATGGATTTTTCCACTTGTTTTTAGCAATGAATTTGAAATTTGAAATTATTCTGCTAACATTTATAAAAATTTATTGCATATTTGTAACACTAAATGAATATTTCTACACTTTCTCGACGTTTTTTTCTTTCAATAAGAAAATGTCATCAGCAGGTAAAACAACCATTAACGTCATTCCATTGTACTCGTGCACAAAATGAATTTCAAAAATCTTAATTTTTACAAAAATTTCAAATCTGGAGATTTTTTCACACAAAGAATATTTAAATATATACAAATTTGTATTATTTAACAAATGTCACTTGAAGAAATTTAGAGAGTATAGTAATTTTATGCAATGGCATTCGAAACGTATTTTTTCTTATGAGTGAAAACAAGCATTTTTCCTTTCATTCGAAAAAAATGAACTTTCACTTTCGTCAAGATAATATTTATTTATTAAGTGTAAAATTGCAAAATTTTATTTCTGAAGAACTGAAGATTCTTGTCAAGAATTAAAATTTTGTGCAGATTTAAATATGTTACGAGAAAAAATAATAATAATAATAAAATATGATGATTGCAAAAAATTACATTTTTAAAAATGTATTACAATGTATTAAAATGAAAATTAATAGATGCAAAATTTATTCAAAATTGATAAAATGTATAAAAATTAATGAACATTCATAAAAATGGTTGAATTAAGCGCAACTCACAAACAATAAAAAGAACAAACTCATTGAAAATTAGTAATCATGATAAACAATAACGAAAATAGACAAAAATTGTAAAACCTGAAAAAGAAATCAGAATTGAAAATACAAATAAAAAATTCAAAGCCAATCATTAAAACAGAGCGTCAATTATAGAAAAAAGTTATGTTTTTACAACAAGGGCGTAAAATTTTATTTACAAATGATACAAACGTTAAATAAATGAGAAAAAAAATTAGTAAACAATTACAATCGACGGATAACAAAATTAAAAACATCAACATATATAAAAAAAGTGAAATATTATCAAACATTACAAAATTGATAAAAAAGCATAAAAATTGGGGATCAGTGCTTATAATTCACAAGCATTGATAAGAAACTATGAAATATTTACAAACCTGCAGAAGTTAAATGAACTACATAATTGCATATAAATGTATACAAAATTGAAAATTGAAAAATCAAAATGACAATAAACGTAAAAAAATTAGTACTTCCATCCTTAAAAAAATATCGTCATTTTTAAAGCAAATATCGATATACACAAATGATTTTCAATAAACTGAGAACGTACGAAATAAAAAACAAAATAAAGAAATAAAAGAAAAGATCATTTCCACAATTAGCTGAAACATCTTTTTAACGACATGGAACAAATGATCTCTAGAATTTCATAATGTCAAAAATGTCGGTATTTGCGCAGTGATGCTTTATGGATCGTGTTTTTCCTCGAGCCCTCCATCACGTGGGTGGGAACGGTCTGGCACATAAATCAATGAAGGACTTATCGGTATGAATAAATTTCTGTAGTAATTAGCTATGAAGCACGCGTTCGCTAGTCGTAGGACCGTCTACCACTTTCACTGTCGGTATGATCGGAGAATAGACTGCATAACGGAATGGGCAAACTCACGCCTGTCTCCTATACCAGGCGAAGCTCGCGATCATTCTGCACAGGTGATGACATATATATCTTCACTGATAGTAAAATATGATTGTCGTCGTATTACCCGAGGATTAATATTTATTCGATATCGTCGTGATTCAATTTCAACTTTTTTTTTTTCTTTGGGCGGGTGCATCTTTGAATAAGCACTATTTCACATTTTTTTCCCTCATTTTTCGCGATGTCGTTCTACGGTATTCAACCTGTGATTACATATATATTTATATATATGTAACTAATGGATATTGTCGTCAAGTGAACAGGTTGAATACAATAGAAAAGACAAAGTTTGTACTTTCACAACTGATAATTATTCGAGACTTTAACGGTGCGATTGTGTCTGCTATGATTTAGATCTAATTGTACATTCGAAAAATTTATTATAATTTACAAAAAAATATTATATGTAATATTATTTCAATTTAATTTTTACATTTTAATTGAAAATAATTCTTAAATCCGATTTGAAGGATACCCTAAATTGATAAAGAAAATTAAATAAAAAATCGAATATTGAAACATTTTATTGAAATTTCACGGTTTGAGATTCGAGTACATCTTTTATAAAGATTCAATTTTTCATTCTTTTAAAATATGAGATTTTATTTATTTTTTGCACTTTTAAGAAGATAAAATTTAACAAACAAAAAAAAATTGTTTTAGTTAAAAAAATCAGCCAACATTTATTCTTTCAAATTCTTGTCAAATTGCAGATTCCATTGAGAACAGTTAACAAAATTCGTTTTTCAAAATACAAAATGGCGGATAAATAATGTACATTTAAACCGCGGTTAGACGTACGAAATACAAAATTTCTGAATACGAATTCGTAATCGAGAATCACAAAAACTTTAGTATACTTTTTTCCATTCAACATTATTCCTTTACTAAATTATCATCATCGGAAGATTCAAATTTCCACGAAGAAGACGTCATTTTAGTGCAATTAATTACTTCACCCGATAGAGAATTAAGATACGATTGAAAAAATGAGCTACAGAAAATTATAAAATATAGTTTTTCACGAAAATTCATCGGCACTTTCCATAAAAAAATGCTTATGTAAAAAACAGTTTCAAATTATGACATTTCATGACGAAACGGGTCATTTGAAAATCATCAACTATCCGTAATTCGCTTGCCATAGACTAACAATGATAATCGTAAAATCGAATTGTTTTTCGTCGAGCAACAACAGATTTACATCCGAACGAAAGAAACCTTTCAGAAGACAAATCGCGTATAAAAAACTTGCACTTACTCGCACCGAACTCCATCCCCGAGTTGAAATCCGCAAACAACAGCTGCACCGGAAGTGCGAGACAATAATAATGCAAATCCGGACGATCTTGGGGCGAAGAAAGGGGACCCGATAGTCCTTTTCCGGATCTTCGAGTGCCCGCTATATTCATTAACAAGTGACGAAAGACCCAGAGCGTAATAATGCAAGTCCAATAAGAAACGGCCCCGCAGTGTAGAATGCTGCGTGATGTGTATATATATATATATATATATATATATATGCACGTTGCAGTAGCAAATTCGCATCTGGACGTCTGTGCATTAGCATACCGCCTGCTATGGCATTTGCAATCATTATGCCGCGGTTATCCGTACGGTCTCCTTAGACGAGATGCAAAGATATGCAAAAATATTTCACAAAGGGACGGGACACGGGTGAGGCAAGAAGACACTCGAAATTTCATACTACCCGATGCACCAAGACGCCATTGACCCGAGGTAGACGGGATACGTTTGTCGAGTACGACTCCGGTAATGCTTTTAAAGGCCTACTTCGCATAACAAACGCCAACCGCAAAAACTCGCGCGTTGAATCCATTTTCGATTGTCGTGGGGGACATTTCCCGATTTTACTGCCATTCGCACGAGGCGAGATTTATTTGCTCATTGTGTTTCTTTATGTGTTATTTACTTCTTTTTTTAATTTGTCTCTATTTTATTATTTCGTTCCGTTTCGTTGTTTTTTTTTTACTTCGATTTTTAAGCTTTATGTCTATTTTGGCAAATACAAAGTGAGATAGTGAGAAATGAGTGGAAAGCACATTTTTTAATGCTTGCATATAGTGACTTGTTTTTGATTATCTTGAGGCTGATGACAAAAAAACAGGATAAAAAAGTAAAATCGAAGAGATTATTGCAATCTCGAAACACGAAGATGAATGGGTTTAACTGGAGAAAAATCGATAAAAGGGGAAAAATATCCATCATTCGATTGTTTTGAAAATTGACAAGAAATTGAAGAAAATGTTTCGTTATTATTTAATTGATTAAATTTCCTTATTTGTAAATACAAATTCCTAACTACTCAATTTATTCAATATAATCATTCTGTTTCTCCCCTGCAGGACAGGGGGCAGCAGTGTATTAAATCCCCCCCCCCTCTCTCTCACTCTCTCGTTCTCTTTCTCTCCTATTCATATACATTTAATCACATTATTTAAATATTACAAAATTAACAAAAAATGTTTTTTTAGTTGTTAATGATAAGTATCACATAATATTTTCAAGCAAATTTTCAATGAATTTTAACTAAATGTAAATTCTTCGCGTCACTACTCTAATATATTATATAACGTGAGTCCAGAAAGTGTGAGATATCACTTTTAAAGAAACTTCACTGCAGAATAAGTATGAATGAAAGAACGAAAATTCATTAAAAAGTTATTGATTGTTTATAAAATTAACGAGATGACATTTTGATTATTTAACGAAATTTCACCGAAATTTAACAACAGCAATGACGGTTATAATTTGAGTACGTTGTAAAATGACAATCGCGAAATCGTGTTATCTCACTTTTACGACTTTTGAGAGTATACTCGGAAATTCTGCCGCGTAACTTGTGTATTGTGAAATTATATTTTTCGCGTTCTCTATATGTATAAAAGGAATTTACTTTCATCGATCAAGTTTTCTAAAAGTATGAGATACATGTCTTACTCATTTTTACTTTAGAAAATTATGGCATTCTTTGAAAGTCCTGAAATTTCATCTAGAAATGGCAAAATTTCATCTTGAAATGACGAAACTTCATGTTGAACTTATGAAATACCAAAATGATCATTTTTTCTTAACATTCTGAATAATTGACCGATTTTTATGCAAAATATCTTATGTATGTATGTTTCACCTCACTTATTTGAGAGAGCTTCCTAATAATTTTATCATTTTATCAAATATTTCGATGAACATTTTAGTTTCATAAATTCATAATGTTACAAACGACTTTTTACAAAAATAATTTCGATTTTACGTCTACATAATGTTAGTTGAAGGAATGCCTTCAGAAGGGCGAAGCTTAACTCCCGCAAATGACTAAAAACTTCCATCTTGTCGAATTAGTGTCTCAACTTCCACTTTTAGAAAATTTCAATCGTTACTCTCAGAAAACGGTAGGATACACTTTTGGCAGCATTAAAGTGACTTTTTCTCGACTATTAAGGATGTTATTGTATATGAATGCGTAAGAAGGCTAACCGCAATTTTCTTTAAAACCGCAAAACTACACGAGGTGAAATATCATTACAAGGTTACATTCTATATTGAAAATTTATGGAAAATTGTGAAGTGAAAAATATGTCTGTTATAGATTCATGTATTTTGTTTACATTATAGTCTTGTATTATACATATATATATATATATATATATATATATATATATATAATTATATTATATAAATCTATTTTTAACTCTTTTTTATTTTATTAACTTTTTTTATTTTACAAACAAAAAAAAATCACTTTAATTTCAAGTTTTGGTTAAACTTACTCGATTTTTTTTCATTTTTCCACATTTTCAATTAAAATATTATTCCAAAATTTAATACATTTAGTTTAACGTGAAATAATTGAATTTTTTGGGGTTTTTTTTCATGTTTAAATCAATACCTATTCGTCATTATCAAATTAGAAATTTCATGAAATCCACATGCTAAGTCAAATATATAGATTTCCCATTCAGAATGAAACAGTGATTCATATCGAATCATACTTTCACACAAAAAATTTGAATAAAGTTCAGAGACGACAAAATCAAAAAATATACGGATTTTTATTTTCAAACTGTTTGATATTTAAATTTGAAATTAATAAAAGTATATACACATTTCTATAAAAGTCCATGTACAAAATTAAGAATTAAAAAAAAAAATCAATTCATGGGTCACATATTGAAAAGATCAAAATGTATGCATATTTCTGTTTCTTTTGTTTCACTGTTATATTTGAAATACATAAAATTAAAAATTTTCGAAAAAAATTGTTTTCAAATCAAATAACGTTTTATATAGTGATTAGCTATTATTGTACCATTTGTAAACTTTTTAAATTAAGTATTTTAAATTAAAAAAAAAAAAATTATATTAAAGAGAACTTAAAAAGTAAATCTATGGTCAAATTCCACTATTCTGGTAAAATATAATACAATTTTAGGAGAATTTTTCGTCACAGGTGAGACAAGTCCCTAATAGCACCAAACCTGATGGCAAGGTTAAGTAATGTTGCTGTAAGATATGACGACCTTATAGCAACATTACTCAACCTTGTCATCATGATCGTAATCCGTGATCTTTAATCCAAATCTGTACTTCCCCTAGTGTTTCTGGAATATCCCAATCATCAGAGGTAAAATGTTGCAAAAAAGTACTCATTAACGTCACTTTTTATCAGCAATGTACTTTCCACCTTTTCTGATTAGGAATTAATATCTGCTGACTAAATTGTTAGTTCAATAATCACTCAACCGTAACCGTCCAATACACGAAAAGATCCAATTCACAATTTAGAAATTAATGAAAATGCACCGGATTTTTTTATCGACTTCAATATCGTATGCCATCCAAATTCTGTTGACCGAAGCTGAATTCCATTGATGGGCAGTCTATTGGATAGAATATCCAATCCAATGGAGTTTGCTTCGGTCCAACAATCAATTAAAAATCATAATAGTGAAATCTCCAAACATTGTTGAAAACCATTGAAAAACGTAGACCGCCCTTACTCCACCACGAACCATATCAGGGGACTCGTTGGTCCGATGAAGATTCATCACAGGTCATCATCATGTGCAGCACTCGATCGAACACTTTTACTTTCGCGAGCGCACCGGTGCACGACAAAAAAATGCAAATCACTGCATCATCCCGAAAACCGTGTCATCGGAGGTGTTAAACGACGAGCCGAGAGGAGGATTGCGCGAATGGCAAAAAGATTGGGCAACCGGGTCGCGATCGATCGTAGACATCGCCGTTAAGTAACGCGATTATGAGGGATCACGACTTACCTTAGCAGTACACATAATATATTCAAACTGATATGCCAGGAGAGACGAAGTTGAGTCGCAGATGAAGATGGGCTGGTACTCGTGGTTCTTCCTCAGAGGCGAGGCTCCTTATATACACGGCGACGTAGCAACGTCGTTCAGTGAAAGGGGTCATCCCTGCCCTGATGCACAATGCACTTCTGGCCAGCGCATCTTCGGAAAAGTATATGGGATTCATCGCGGAGGCATCTTCGAATTCCGATTCGGACGCACTGTGACAATAGAGAAGGTGCTCGCGCGTGCCGACCCCGACCGTGCTGGACATCCGTGGCCGTCGGGTCTCTCGTCGGGTGCCCTTTACTGGAGCACTGCGCCACCAGTCTGTACAATCGGCACCTCCTTCCGGGCTGGGTATACAATTATAAGGAGGAGGATCGGGATCGCGACCGAAGGTGCCTTTTCGAACGATTTTGCCCGGGAGAAGGTAGCTCATTTCACTATGCGACATATGTTTCGCTGTACTTGGAAAGTGGTTGAAAGGCGACGAGAGGTTTTTACCGAATCTTCGCCGGGGGCTCGTCGTGTATCTTTCGACGTTTTTGCCTGTTTCGATAATTGCTTCTGCGCATTTTGCCGTGATTTATGGTACAAGTGCCCAGGAATTTCAATCGATACGCACTTTACGCAAATCGATGCTGATTTTTTCGTTGGACGTTTTATTGCCAAATTGCCTTGATCAAATTGAAATCGACGTATATGATGTGAATTTGTAAAGTTCTTTAATTTGTAATTTAAGTGTATTTGACGGGATCGGGCTAAATCTAAATCAGGATCGTAAGAACTTTATAAGAGACTTTTCTCCAACTTAAAAATGGTCCTAATCCGCGTTACGTTCCGACGTAACTTGAATCAGGATCTTAATGTTATTATAATATAAGAGTTAGGATTTGATAAAAACGAAGATTAGATCAAATCTCGAAATATTTTAACCAGAAACTGCATAATTCTTCATATCCTACTGGCCATATTCATCAAGGTGTGGGTTGGAAATTGAGAATTACCGATGCAACTGATCTACGAAGTTTTCCGATAAGATTTAATTTTGATATTTTGGGAACATCAAATCAGTCTTCAAATGTGCCCAGATATGTTAGCAAAAATCTATATAAATATAACGTAGCCAATTTAGTCCCAAATGGACGATTTTTATTTTCACTTTCCAATTTGTCCTTAAACATAAGAAAAAAAAATTGATCCGAAGAAATTACGTTTGAAAGAAAGTCGACCATTATTATTTCATCATTGCGTGACATCACTTTAAAGTGAATACTTTGCGTAGGCGGACCATAAACTTTAAATCGTAAAGGCGGAAAAATTGTATTTCAAAATGGTGACAACCAATATGGCGGCTTGGGGCCAAAAATTCGATACCATTTTCGTTTTTTCCATGTCGAACGTGTTAAATTAAAAAAATCTTTGTGAAAATGTGTTTATTAGTCTTTTTGTTGAATTTTTAGAAATTCAAAATGGCGTATCCAAAATGGCCGGTGAATATTTACAAAATGAATAAATTTTTATAAAAATCTAAAGATTAAATTAAATCGTCCGTTTGAAACTTAATAGGTGAGTAGTATAAGCTATAATTAAGTAAGATAATACACATCATCGGGGTATCCTAAAATCTAAATAGTAACCTTTTTAAATTTATCCGAATCTGAATTAAAATTGGTTTTAAGGAGGTCGTAAGAAGGAAAGTGAAAGCATAGGCGAGGTGATTATTCCTCTCATTTGTTTTTGCTCGTCTTAACCCGCGCAGATCAACGAATGCCGATTCTATCAAATCTGCTTTTTCAAATTATGTCTATTATGATGATCGATCAAATGAAAATTTAACGATAAACTTTAAATGTCAAAAGTATATATATTTCATTGTTGTTCTCATAAAAGTTAACGTTCAATTGTACTGACGTTTTTTTAATGAATTGCTTTCGTATTGAAAAATGAATGAAAATGATTCATGATTTCAATCAAAGATGCACAATATAGTCCAGTATTAAAAGAACAATTTTTCGGTCTGAAGTCATCGTAACCTTTCAAAAATTACATTACAGTCACCTACAATACATATATTACAAAATGAAAAAAATAAACATTAGTAGCAAGTACTTTTCTACCCGTCGACTTTTTGTAAGAATTGATACATATATGTTTTCGACGTCGCTGATCAACTATTATGTCACTCAATTTTAAAAGTTTAAAATGGCGGATCAAATATGTCCGACACAAATCCTAAAAAAGGTCAGATTTCAATGAAAATTGCTTTTTCGCCTTTTCTTCTCGTTCGCTTTACTTTTTTCTTATATCCATCCCACGTAGCACTGAAAGTCCCCAGAATGTTTCAGAATGTCTCCAGAATGTCTGAACGTTACTCGGTGGAATCTTAGTATTTGATTATTTGAATTATTTCTATGAAATTTAGTGACCACGTAGAAAAAAAAACCTTCGCAGTTTCAAAATCAATTTTTTCTTATCAGTATAGGTCACTTGGAACTCAATATTAATCTTTTTTCTCGATTCCGCGACAGAGCGTGAAAGTTACGGGCGCAAATAATCAAGCTTATTCATGCGTATTAAAAAATATCATATGCATCACATGCGAAACACCGATCTCCAACGAGTGTGTCAAAATTCGTACTCGTCAATATCGATATAATTACGCCCTTGATATATAATATACTATCTTTCGTAAGGATAAGGTCACCTTCATGTGACCGAGATGTAGGTCAATATTAGAGTCGGGAAAACTATCGGCTGATTTCGAGTTGTATTTTGTAAATTAACTCATGCCTGAAGAAATTAAAATTAATATATGAAAAAATACGAATAAGTACTGATGAGTACTACTAGAATTATGGCTGAACTAAGTATATAACACTTAGAAATAGAAATCTATTAAAGTTATAATAACATTCTTATTTCATGCTCAAGTCTTATAAAGATCTGATCATATACAAAATTACTTACTATAATCAAAACATTAATACAATCAAAAGACTTAAAAAATTATAAAGGTATATGTTGATAAGATATATGGCTTAGGGTCAGAATAAATCTCATTGCCATTGAAGAACATCTAAATGCGGATGTTTTAAAGATGAATCAAGTGCCCAATCTGAAGTGCACTTAATTTGATCGAAATTCCTTCGAAATTGTTAAATATAATCCTAATTAAAACCTAATTAAAACTTGCACTTTTTCTGAAATCTAATTACTGCCCAGAAATTATTACCTGTTCATTTTAACATGATTTAATACAAGTTTTGAATCTCACAAAACGGGGAAAAATAAACTAACACAAAAGTACAACATTTACGATTTTCATAGCAAAGCCCCATTCTTAAACGTCCTTTAATAACTTTTGTTTCATCTGTTTTATCGTGTTCTCTTCTTCCCCGATTTCTTTCTTTTTTCTATTAGCCGCATTGTCAAAAGTTAAAATAGTTTAAAACATTTCTACTTCGCTTCGTTTCACTTTCTATATAAATTATATTTATTTTCATTCTTCATTTAATTAATTAACATTGTGTAATGTTGCTATTTCGTTGCCTTAATATTGTTTATAGTTTATTTTTAGGGGCAATTAAAAGTAATAATTTGTATTCAGTTAAAATTCGTTTTAAATAAATAAGTGGACTTCTTATTTTTTTAAATTTGAATTGAATAAATTTTTAAACTCAAAGTAATGTTCATTATCATGTCGTATTGAATTATTAATCGACAATGTGCAAGTTTTCAACCAACGCAATAGCATAAACATTTTTTTTTTTCTAAAGTACAGCAGTCTTAATAAAAACATCTGTAAACATATTTTCCGTTACATATTACAGTTAACTTCAATAGTGAATATTTATAATCTTAAAATATTTTTAGACATGAGGCGTTCGATTTGCATCGTCGTATATATTATTTACCGTTTACTTT
This sequence comes from Trichopria nigra, assembly GCA_030522945.1. Taxonomy (NCBI): domain Eukaryota; kingdom Metazoa; phylum Arthropoda; class Insecta; order Hymenoptera; family Diapriidae; genus Trichopria; species Trichopria nigra. The sequence goes on along the minus strand of JAPYZR010000287.1, from coordinate 25,838 downwards.
GCATAATTCTCGATGTCATTGTTTTAGAGAAACGGAGAAAGAGAGAGAGAAAGAGAGTGACACGTCACTTTCGGTTTTTGCATATTCAGTTTTCACTAGATATAAGTTTCCAATCGATCATAATTTACGTCGCTTGTGTCAACGCGTGAGTGATTTATATCGATACAATACACGATAATTTCTTCTCCTCCTTTTATGGTTATTTTACGGAATCTCATTGAAATTTGAATAAATATTTCATTCAAGTTACGAACTGTTTACGTACGTCGATCTCTGTGTATTTATCATTTATTTCCTTATTTTTTTTTACTTGTATTTTTTACCTTAAAGAGTAGTGCAGTCCACACTGATGGAGTAATATAAAAAAACACAGATTAAATGTGTAACGCGCATCTCCACTCGTCGGTCCATTTCAAGTAATGATTTCTTTTTTATTATTACGATTACACGGAAAAGAAATTCGGACATGCGCCACTCGCTTTCTGATATTCGCACATTTACGATTTTTATATCGATTTGATCGGAGAAAGTGATCTTATATCGATCGATTTATGGATCCCACGACGCCAGAAAGTGATTTTGACCTTTTGATACAATGCAAATTGTGTTTACGAAGGTAGACAAGGAATTTCATTTTTTAGGACTACATTCCTACAACTCAATTAGATTTTGAATCAAAGTAAATAAATGAATAAAGGAAATGTCTATATCAAAATGTCTTTTTCAATATTCATCATATAACAATAATAGAGTTTACTATCGCGAATACCAGTTCTACCTATCCCCTATCCCAAATAACACTTAAACCTCCTACGTACGTCCACGATTGGTGTTACCGGACATCCATTGTACGTTCATATACAATTTTGTCCAGCATACATTCAATTTTCATCTAATAGTCGTCCCGTTGAAAATCAAATATATGTCCGTTGGATGAAATTTGTAATAGAAATGTTGGACGAATAGAGGACGTAAATGAATAAATTGTAGTCAAGGAAGAAGTTAGGTCTAATAAATGTTCGGTATGATTTTCGCTTACGATCTTATACGTCGAATGATGATTGGCCGTTAATCTTTATAAAAAAAGGTTACAGGAAAGATTTTCATGTAAAGAAAAAAATGACCACATGTAATTTTCTGATATCCTTAATTATAGTAAAATTTCGATTTTTTCAAGGAAAGCTTTTTTTCGTCTATTTTATAACTTTTTATCGTCATTTATGTCGGTCTTTATAAGGATCTTTATCGATTTTTATAATTATTAACACGTATTAGTTGATTTGAATCGCAATTTTCAAAATGTTGTCCGATTGTTGCATCTTTAATGTTGTCAAATTTGTTTATTTTCTTAGTTTTGAAGTATTTTATTAATTTTTTAACCTTTTACACCTATTACCTTTTTGTCAACTTTACCTTACTTGTCAACCTTCATTACATTACACTTGTCAACTTTCAACATACTTGTCAACTTCCATCTTACTTGTAAACACTCATCTTTCTCGTAAACTTTTAACTTTCTGTTCAAATGATATCTTTTTTCTCAATTTTCCTCAAAGCAAATATAAAAGATATAATTCAATGAAAAGATAAAAACTAATCATTAGTTCAACCCAGTGTCAAAAAGTTTTACGTGTATGGTTTATTCCATTTACATAACTATTAGTAAAAAAATAATTTTCACTTTGTGAGTACACTGTAAAGAGTCAGAGTAAAAATGGGCACTTCTTTAAAAGAGAAAATTGAAGGCTCAATATTAGTTGACAGGAAAAAATTGAAGACTAAATATTAGTTAACAGCCAGACGCGGTTATTGAAAGTAAAGTTAAACTTCAAGTAAGATTACAAGCCTTGATTTTGCATCTGGTAGACCTTACTTAAATTTTCAATGAGGCATAATCTTATATATATGACTTCTTTCATACTTTCTTCTCAAAACAGTATAGTTAAAGCTGTGTAACACCTAAGTATCGATGCGAAGCAGGGATGAATGGAATTTCAAAAGGAGTTTCGTTTTATGTCCAAATACAGACTGAAAGTAAGTCTTTGCGGCAGAGAGAGATTTTGAACTTAGATATCAATTCTATTTAAGATTCAACGAAAAAGTTCATCCAATTATGCAATGCTTAATTAATTATGCAACCATTTCTAAACTTATTTTTACGATATATGAATTAAAAAACATAATTGATCCAATATTTTGTTTTCATTTTTTTGCAATTTTTTTTTTGCAATTTATTTTTTGCATTTTTTCCTAAGAAAAATTATTAGAATTAGAAACCACATGTTAGAAAGGAATAATTATACAATGGTAGTTATACGATTTGTTATGAAGTGTTTGCAAATAGACAAAGCAGATTTGACTATACGTGAAAGTGTAAATATGTATGGTTTTAATCTTCTTTGTAGTATTTACAAAACTGAAAGAATAAAGTAACAAGGCGTAAAATTGTACGTGATGTTTTCGTCACGAACTAGACACTTATTACATTCTCATCTTCTTTTTTCAAATTATTTCGAAATTATATATTGAAGAATTTAAAAAAAAAGTACAAAAACAAAGAATTTGAAGATGAAACTCTTCAATCACATAGTATAAGAACTGTCATGTCATAAAATGTAAGATATTATTTAAAAATTTGGAGATGAACTGTGACGATTTAAAAAAGACAATTTTTTTTATAAATTGATATTATTTGAAAGTATAGTCACACATTCTCGAATGGCGATTTTGCTATTTGACTCGAAAAATGTCGTCACCGCAATGGATCAGAATTATGAACGATTAAAACTATGATCAACTTTTATGACCGACGCATAAATATTGCGCATACATCTCGCAATGCTGTTAACGTGTCAAATTGTCGATTCTGATCGTAACTTTGCATTTGTACTTATACATATTTGACAGGAAAAAATTCGCCGTACATTCAGGGTCTTCTTACATGATTTTTCGTTTATCCCGCCATTTTTCCCCGATGGGACTATAATTTTTCAAATTGCCGATAACCGCAGCGATTAAGAATAGAAAATTATTTTTAATTTTAAAGATGTAATTACATGGTGTCGATTGCACGGTACTTTAATGACGCGCCAACTTGCTGTTATTTATGTAAATTTGTTCACTTTATTTATTTATTTTTGTTTTTAATGATTTTCTACATGAAAAGTACGCCGCGTAATGTCAAAAGTTTAATATGCGTTGTTTATCGTACACCGGTGTGCGTAATTCATATTGTTTATCGTTGTAATAATGTTATTTACAGTTTATGTCATAGAACAGCTCCAGGCGAACAATAAATAAATAAACTGTAACTCAATAAATTTTTCAAATTAAATATCAGCTAAAATAAACAATAATCAAATAATACACGAATAAAAGCAATTAATTTAAAAATGTTCTTTTTCCTAATTTTCCACAGTAATTGCTATTTATGATTTCCGCTAAAAAATGACTTTCATTCGTGGAACGAAACATCCGATATTTGTACGTCATTATTTTATTAGCGGTCATTTTGGGGATGCAATCAGTCACAATTAAACATACAATTGGTATCTTGATACAGTTACATTAATTTTAATAATGTTATGATAAATAAATTACTGCTGCACCAATTAATTTGTTAGTCGCGAACTGTCTCACTGTATAGCATTATAGATGTAAAACCTCAATAAAAAAAAAATAAGCGTAATTAAGAAATTATGTTGTCGTTGCAAGAAAACTTGTTCCTTTGAAGCTTATCGTTTACTGTAAATGAGGAGAATAAATTAATAACTTCTTCATATCTTCCGATATAAAAGATGTTTAATTCGCACCATGACCTTGTTAATAAATGATCAATATTTTCATGATGCATCTTCGATTTACATCACTTTTTATCGGCCTACTGTTCCAATTGTATAAAAAAAAATTACTTAATGGTTTTTATATAATAAAGTGACAGTTTTAAACACAGCAAATTATATTGAATTATTCTTAGAATAGAATTTACAGTCTCTAAGCAAATGAAAAGAATTCAGCGAAAATTAATATTTTTGCTCCTCAGATTGCCGGTATAACCGTTCGGCTGCATTTGATTAATTTTGCGAAGTTGGATAAATAATGGAGTAATTATTCACTGTTGTGTCTCAATTTTAGTGCCGGGTTCTAAGGTGTGATCTGATGTCTCATACATAATTGTATGCGATTATTCAACAAAAAAAAATGATTGCAATAAATAATGAAAAGTAGGAAAAACCTCGCGTTCAATGCTGTCTACCTTCAAGTACAGGTAAGTAAACATCTTCGACATTGAAAAAAAAATATTTTTATTTTCAAGATCATAGGTAAGATAATTTTTGATTAATATCAAATCTTCTTCTATTGGTGCGTTTCTGATGATATCGAACATTTCCTACTGTTACAACTTACTCATCAAATTTGTTGGACAGGGTGAATTAAAAAAATAAACTTTAAAAAGTGCTCTTTAAGTCTTCCTATGTGTTCGATTTCTGAGCTTGTTTTTTCTAAACTCAATAAGTACTCGTAAAAATGAATTAAGAAATCGACGTATAGAAGAACTTCATGAACATTCTACTTATATATTTTTTTTGTTGATAATAATATACAACGCGACATTGTAACAAAATCGTTGTAGGTACGGGATGGTTTCCAGTAATAGATATTTTAATAAATTATATGTTTACATTATCGCATCGAGTGGCGATTATGTGACGTCGATGCAACGTTAAAGGACGTGTCAGGGCCTTCAATAAATAAACTTTTTTTTGTCACGATTTAATTACATCCCACATAATTAAGCATGAAGTTGCGGCATTACGTGAATTGTATTAATTTGTTCATCGCAACAGCTGGATATTTTAAAAGCATTATACAAGACCATACACTATATACGTATGTAGATATATATCGACGCACCATCTGCCAGAGTTGCAACTTTCAATTACGCTTCCGTAACAACGGAATTTTAAACGGAAGCAATGGTGTCGTAGGGTACTCGTAATATTAACGAGATTACGGTAAGTGAAGAAAGTGATTTTTCGGAGTAGAGAAATGTCTCTAACGCCCTCGGGATTACACTGTAAGTAAATGCACGATGTCAAAGTCGTTTTTTGCGACGTAAAGGGAAGCTTAAGTGGATTTTCACCGAGGCATCGACCAGTTCGGAGTGATTTGCCTCGAAATGCACGAAATATTTTATAACATAAAACCAACGCCAAAAAATGTCAGTAAATTATTGTGCCTTTGTTTTGATCACTGCTTTTAAATTATCCAATACGAAATTTTCAACATTTTTTAAGGTATAGTAAGTACTATAGGAAGTTTTCAAGAATGCTTCTTTACAACCTGGTAAACAAAGAGCTATTGGTAGTTATAACTGATGATGGTAACTACCAGTATAAGTAATAAAAGTATAGAAAATCATATAACATATATTTAACAAGGTAAAATTCGTAAAATGTTTGTTATGATTTTTGCTTAAGACCTTATTTCGAGTGATGATCGGTCATTAATCTGTCGTAGGATTGTCGTAAAAAAAGTTACAGGGACGAAAAAGATTTTCATATAAAACAACGTATATAGAAAAATTTGTCATAATGATAAATAGTTATAAAAAAACGGAATTCAGAAAAACTCTAATAATCTATGATAAAAGTTAACAAAAGCGAACAAGAAAGCATAAAAAAGTTGATTTGTTTACAATTTTGTTTACATTGTTTACAAATTTAAAGATTGATAAAAACTGACGAAGATGAAAACAATTTGTAAAACCAAAAATTTGAATATATGAAATGTGATTAAACCGTACGAAGCAAGAATCGAATAAAGTTTACTCAAGCAAACGGAAGTTGAAAAAAATGCAAGAAGACATACAAACGAAAAAAAAACATTTAGTTATACATTTTTGCCGCCAAAAATAAATGTAAAAGTCATACAGTTTATGTTAGAACACATATGACATACATCAAAGAATTTTTTAAACATTAAGAATGATCGATATAAAAATGTTTCCATTATCGATGGAAGTTCTCTTCGAGTAAACGCGTTTTATGATAAAGTGGATATTATTACCCATTATAAACGTGGAAATGAAGATGTCATCATTGAAAAGCGAGGTTTTTCTCGTGAACTGCAATTAATTTATGACCGTGGTGCGTTTTAATATCCTAAGGAATATAGATGAGTGATTGCACTATGACTATTTACAGGGAGATAAATTTTTATATATTGAAATACACTGCACATAAACAAGAGTATGAATTCTATTCTTTTCTTAAACATATCTTTATTATTTCAACCATATTGGATTAAAAATGAAAATGATGTAGGGTTAGGTTCGAGAAACCTCGAGAAGAGCGATGCGCAGGCGTGCGAGGAAGCGTACCGCGGGAACGCGCAACACGGACCGGTAGTTTTGCAGGTTTTGCTCTCGACGTTCGATGCGAGTAGACGCGCGATCCGCGCAATTCAATATTTATTTGTTCACTAAACTGTATTTTTATGTTTAACTGTGGATTATATTTATTGCCTTTAACATTCCGATCCTTACAATGATAATCGTTGTTGTTTGTTTCCCATGTACTTCGTCATTTATTTCGTTAGAGGTCGTCATATTACTATTTGATGGATACGAGTTAAATAAAATTAATAGTAATTATGAATTTCAGGGTATTCCAAGCACGTATTGATAATTACACACATTCTGCAATCAGGAAATTCCGCAAATGTAATTATATGTTTATATCATTTATTATACCAACAAACCATGCACTTATAGTAAACAAAGTTAAAAAATTACCCTTTTGTTTTTTTTTTTACATTTGCTATTAGACGTTGAAAAACGAATTATTTAAATTGTAAACTTGTAAAATGTCTGAGACAGAAAAGTCTTAGGTTGCAATAAAAAGATCGAATCATGGAATGATAATATTGTACTCCGACTATACCGAGAATCAAGTAACGATATACAAAAGTACAATGTGCGAGATATAATGATATGCAAAAGTAAGAGATGGATATTTTGAAACGTCGTGTATATAACGGAATATCACTTTCGGAAATTTGCATGCAGTGAATATTCTAGGTGTCTAATGCTCGCAGTCGCATTTTTGCGGATGTTCCTACTGCGAAGTTATCAATTTTAAATAATAATGTCCCTAATGCACCTACTCCCAGATAGATGCACGCATTATACCAACCACCGCAATTTCACGTTATGGTGATAATGGATGTTTCTGGCCTAAATTCGTCGTACTCGTATGTTTTTGTAGCTGATGAAATGATTATAAATTATTGCTAATAACTTTATACACGATAAAACATATTTGTTTTATGTATTTTGCCAAATCGAATAATGCATCATGTAATGAAAAAACAAATATAATTCAAGAAGAGATCTGTAACAGTATAATGGCTGTTACTTTGGTGCAAATGGTTAATCGACGATATCTCGATGAAACCCATCAAGTCTAATAAAACTTCGTAAAGTCGAGGGTACTGGGTTAAAAGAGCGATATCTGATGAAACTGAAAAGCCGTTGGTTTGGGATGGCTTTCGACTTTTTCCAGCCAAGTTTTTTATTCGATTTAAAGTGTGTCCGATATCTACGTTTTTGTACTTCAGCCGAAATGCGATCGAAATAGAAACAGTATAACTTCGAAAAAAAAGAGGTTTATCGATATGAATGAAAGACACAATTTATGATGACATATAATTGATTGAATTTAAAAAGAAATTAATAAGTGATAAAAAGAGATGTAATTACCGTTAAAAATTAAGAAATAATAATTTTTACAGCATTTTAAATTCATAAATGTTTATTTTCTCCTTGTATATTTACAATCTGTCCTATGCTTGACATTAAGTAAATTAATGGCATCAAGTCAAATTTATTATTTTTGTATTTTCTTGTCATTCGCTTGTTCTATATACTCATCCAATGGATTATCCAGTACCTTTGACCTCAATTTAAATATTTCTTAACCAACAAATGTTAGCGCGGAATATTCAAATAATCGTCGCCCCTATTGATCCGCTATACCAATACTACATAGTTAATAGAGGGACATTTAAGCTGAAAGGAAATTGAAAAAATTGACAACAAAGGGGATAATAAAGTATTCGTATTGAAAACGTTGATTAACAAATTCCAAATATTTGATAAAGTTTACCAAACGATGCTAATGCGTCACCAATAGAAGAAAAAAAAAATTAAAGAGAAGAAAAAAGGTTCTAAAACAGGAATAGATGTTTAACAAAATGAAAAGCTGGTAACAGGCGAAATAAAAAATAATAAAAGTTTACAAATAAGACAATTTTTAAACACAAATATTAAAACTGACATTAACCAGGAAGGTAAATTTGAAACAATAAGATTTTAAAGATAGAACGATAAAGAATGCTTCATCAGAGAATAAATAATTGAAGAAAATTACTAAAAATTGAAAATCAATTTCAAAATAATAATTAAAGAAATTATTTGTATATAATAGTAAAGAAAAAACATATACAAATTCATTATCGTTTTTTCCTCACAGAAAAAATTATGTTCGGTGTCCGAAATGACACCCAATTGGGTGTAAACCCCAATTTATTTAGTGTTTACACCGACTTGGGTGTCATTTCGGACCCCGAACAATATTTTTTGGTGTTCATTTCCGTAAGGGTTGTAACAATTCATTCACATCATGTGAAAAGCATCGTTTCGTTAAATTGATGTTTGATTTTTTACTTATTTTCAAAACAACGAATGTTTTGCGTGTTTGAAAATACGTCTGTTTTAGAGAGTTGGGTAGGTAAGTTTTTGTATCAAATTATTCTCGAGCTGTATACGATCACGTATTATTGTTATAGGAGGCATTGATTATACATTGTACATATATACAGTATCGCAATACGCTCAATGAATACTAATATTTCCTGCAGATTAGATTTGTGTATAATTTAATTGGATGGGTGTATTTGTTGAATAATTATACGATTTTATTCTAATATTTGTGTGATGCCTAGGAATTAATCCAACTGTTAAAGTTAACAATTAATTACTAACGTGTGATGGATCAGAGAGTGACCATATATTATATACGTTATTGTTGTTTGATAACTTATTGATTTCATCAATATAAGATTAGATATCAAAAATATAAGTGATTTTCTTTGTACGTTTTATTTTTTATAAACGTCGTTTTGTTGATTATTTATTAGATAACAAAAAGTTATCGGTATAATTTCATTTTTGTTTTTAGATAAAAACAAACCGGAAATACTAATACAGGAATTATAGAAATAAAAGTCTAAATTAAAAAAAAATTACAAATAAAATACAAACACATTAAAAGATTATAATACTTATTGCAAATGAAATCCACGTACACAAATCGCTCAACTTTGTACGTGGAGTTCATAATAAATAAGTTCATCACTTATTAAGTAGGGTTGTAGTCATTGTTAATCTGAATCATGTGATCGTTGTATGTCAATTCTAACATATGTATATATCTTTCTTGATTCTTGTGAATGAAACTTTATAAATATATAAATATATAAAAAATCGTATAAAGGAAGATATTAACCAGAACTAGAAAGAAATGTACAAAAGAGCTGATAGAAATGTCTTTTTCGGATGGAACTATATAGGAAATGTTTAATTATAAATTTGGGTGGTGATCTCATTTCTTTTTTATTTATTTTCAAGTAATTCGTTAAATTTATTAAAATTTGCTTCGAAGTCATAGATTTTGACTTTAGTATTATTTTATAATTTTATTTTAGATAAAAGTAGCTTTAAGTACACTTTGAAAAGGCCCTATTAATAGAAATGGGGGCATTCTTATTTAACAATAATATTCAAATTATTACAATTTTTTTAATAACTCCAAATGTAAAAAAAGTAATAAAAAAATAATATCAGATTTGATAAAAGCCGAAAAATTGACGAAATAATAGAAATTCGAAAAATGTAATAAAAGTAAAAACAGTAAACAATGTAAAAAATGAAAAAAGGCAGAAAGCAATCGTGGCATTCCGGTTTATTGCAAGGCCCTATTTCGGACAAGCACCATAAAATCTGTACGAGAAAATCTCTCGATTCTGTCTAGATTTTACTAACAAAATCTATACTGAAAATTACTGTAAATTCCGCCTCGCCTCATATTACAAAGTAATATAAATTGTAACATAGAATTTGTTTGATGAAATAATTCGTTAATGTTCGATAGTCATTAATAAATAATTAATAATAATAATTAAAAATTAAATCCGCAGAACTAAAAAAAAAGTTTTATTTACACACACATGAAAATAAAAAACAGTTTTCTGTAATCTTTTAATATGAAAATGTCAGAAGTAACGCCCTCTTTGAATTCAACGAAGCGTTTAGCGGAATAAAACATCGAAGTTATTCGATTAACTTTCACTTACCATGCGTTAATACTTGAGTTTGGTTTTTAACGAAAGTTACTTTATCGACCAGCGTTCGACTTTTAAACTGCCGGTAAATTAGATATAATCAGCATACTATAGTATAATTTTTTCTGCCACAGAATTATAGAGTGAGTAATTCAATGGACTTGCGATGCAGTTTAAATTTTTAAGGAATGTCTACTGAATTTATTTTCGTAAACGAATTTTAATTTTATTTTTTGTTATTTCGTTAAAATTAATTGAATCAAAATGAAACTTTTTCTATTTAAAATTGGACGAACATTATTTTTCACTGTGATGAAAGCGTAAGTGAAAAATAATATTAGAGCCACCGTACTGCAGCTGTAGCTTGGCCAAAAAATACGTTTGGTGGTGATCTCATTTCTTTTTTATTTATTTTCAAGTAATTCGTTAAATTTATTAAAATTTGCTTCGAAGTCATAGATTTTGACTTTAGTATTATTTTAGAATTTTATTTCAGATAAAAGTAGCTTTAAGTACACTTTGAAAAATATAAATAAAATGAAAGATTCCACTTCGTGCAATATATTTATGTTTTTTATATTTATCTATACCATTGGAAACGTAAAAAATGTATATTTGCAGTCAGTAGGTGATTGTATATAATTAATACTGTCAATCAACTTGCAAATTTAAATTCAGGGTTACCTCAGAAGCATATATTCTTATTTTAATACGATGCATTTGACATTTATTTTCATCTTGAGACATATATGAAGAAAGGCATAGGAATTCTACATGAATGAATCAGAACATATAATCCACTTGGTTATTCTTGAAGGAAAGTTTATTCACCAAGCCTGTTCGTATGAATTACATTACAAATAAGAATATTATTAAATTCAAGGTAGGCAATTTCAAAATTTCTTATGTAAATTTTAGTTAAAGACAAAAAATAATATTTCATTCTATAGGATTTGTTGTATAGTATAAAAATTAATACATTATTGTATTTTAATATACTTAGTAGATAATATATATATATATATATAATTTGTTATATAATTAAATCATCAAAATTCTATGCAATTCTAAATTAAAATGTAATTTCTAATCGTGCTCGCATATATGATTTACGTTGAATAATTAATTACATAAATACCGGATTTCTCTAAAACACTGTAATTTGGGCAAATTAATATATATATAATTTTAATTACGGCGATTAAATATTGTATCATGATTAAATGTCGAGTCATGATCATTATATAGTTTAATAAATTTCATTTTAACGTTAAGTACAAAATTGAAGTTAATTATATCTTAATTGGAAAACTACACAAGACTATATAGGAAATCTTCCTTAAACAGGATCCCGTTTATACAAAATACCATCTCTATTTGAGTCTAGAAATGTAATGTTTTAAAAATTCTCGTTATTCTAGTACATTTTGGCAATCCAAGAACAAATGATTTTTCAAATATAAATGTAACATCTCGTCGAGTTCATTTTTCCGCTTGTCTCATTTTCCTTTCTATTTACGGTTAAATAGGACCATGAAATTACGCGTAAAACCAATGTTACTACATTGTGCTGAAAATGTAATATTGTACTTGTTTTTTGTAATAATTTCTAGACAAACGAAATCAAATGATGCGGGTTACCAAATATGTAGTTGACAAAAATTAACATCTAAATTAAAAATAGATAAACATTCTTAATATGTTACAAATTACACATTTTACAGAATATATACATATATACAAATATCAAATAGTTAAAATTATACATTTTTTAAGATTTGAATGAGAAATCTTTGATTTAGAAAAATTCAATGTCAGGGATGTTAATTTAAAATTTTGAAATTCAAGATTGTACATCGCGGCACTATGTGGAGCAAAAAAAAATAATTAAAGAAGAAGAACATCACGTGCAATAAAATATTTTTTATTCTGAAATTATTCACTACTTTACAGTTTGAAAATCAGATATTTTACGTTTAAAGTAGCATGTTACAATAAAAATACTCTCTACATTTGGATAAACAACAATCGTTTACTTTTAATAAACAAACATTATATTGTCATTTCCTGCGTAACCAAATTTAACTTTTGAAAATCGACGAATACTCGGATCTGCGAATACCGCTATTATAATTTCTACACTGACATATAAATTCTTATTAAAAACACGTATGAAAGATTTTGAATGATTGAATTAAATTTATTAAGTATAAATACCCTAAAATCCAAACAGTATACAGGGGTTACGTAATGATTTAAATACGGATTTTTAATGTCAGTCTGAGAAGAAGATCAGTATCTTCTAGGTCAAAAATAAAGATGTAATTTGCAGGATATATTCCATATATTATACAGATTTCTGGATTTACTGGTTTAGAATTAGAACATAGATTTAAAAAGTATTTATTATATATAAGCTTATTTTATAATCTTTTACTTTAAAATTTCTTTTTTTTTTCTTTTTTTATGTATAATGTAAATTCATTATTCTAATGTGTGTTTCTCTTTTCTCGATTTATTCTTGAATTATATGTAAAGGACCATCAGGTCCGTATATATTACGAAATAATAAAAATAACAAAAAATTACCATTTTTTTATGCTATCTTTCAATCCGCCGATTTTGATTTTGAATTCGGAGTACCAGTCAGTTTCATCTTGACCAATTAATCATTTTAGGAATGCAATCTACCATCTTCGATCCGCCATTTTTATTTTTGACAATCTACCCGGAAAACCCAAAAGTAAGAGGTATATAACGCCTGTGTAACATATGCGTAACGAGTAACAATTATACAAATGTTACATTACCGTTACATTTTGTGTTTGCAATATAAAGGCGGATTGGTGTAAATCAGTAACGTCAAGAGATGAGAATCAGTAATTGGTTTTCTGTTAATAGTTTGTAGTTTTACTATTTCAGATTAAAAGATGAAATACACATGGAGAACAATTAAAAATTATCTATTATACGTGAGACGAAGTTTTCGATCAATCAAAATCGTTACTTAGCATAGTCAGACCAATGGACAATCCATTGAATAATAGTTCCTCATACCCTGTATCCTTGGACGTAATTGAAAATGTTATATTTTTTGTACTGAAATTTACAATCCATTACTGAACATTACTATCTAAAGATATTGCTACATATATTGCTCTTATTTTGATGTACAATGTACCGATATATGCACATTCTTAAGCCTGTCATTGATTGGCCACTATACATTTCTGAACACCACGTACCATAGTCACTGGATTTTTCGAGTTTTCCAGTAGAATAATTGTTAATGTCTTTCCAGATCCAGAGCATTACTATGACAAGTAGAATTTTCCAAGCAATATAATTGTAAAATTCTTAAAACATCCTGGAAAAACTGATGGGATATCGTATGCATTTTTAATAACATTGTTTCGAATTCGCAGGATTGGAGCAAACCGATCGATTCTGGAATAATGAACCTTCGACAAGTGCAGCGGCAAAATGCACCAGAGGTAAATGCAACAGCAATCTGGTATTCGCTAAGTGCATGCATCATTGGCGACTTTTATCTGGCGTGTGTTGGTCGTGTTTGAACGGCACGAAGCCTGGGCCAAGGCCTCGGTTCGAGCTCATGCAGAGTTCAATTCCCACAGAGACCGAGAGCGAAACCGAACAGGTATTTAAGTTATCAGTGTCGTGATCCCCGATTGCGTAAGCAAACATAATGCTCGGCATCGAGAGCATCGGCTCCTCGTATAGCCGACGATGCTGTAAGTTTCTGTTCCTGAATATCTCAAGGGAGCCGGTGATGTGTAAAACAAGTGCATCGCCTTTTACTCGCCAGCGACTTGTACACAATTGATCCCGCGTCTATGTTCATCGCGTCCACGCAGACTTTGTCGGCATTGCTAATTACGAATTGATTAAAATTTGTCCCTTGTCGTCCTCGATTCTCCCGGGATCTATTCCTTTCGTTCGAATCGTTCATTATTATGAAATAATGCTGTTATATGGTAGACATGGATTATGTCTATGTCTACGTCTATTGGTAAATGGCATGATTTGTAGCTAATACGTTTTTCTATTGTCAATTTCAGTTTCAATAAATTCCTTCCAGAAAGTTCACGTGTAATTCTTGTGCACGAGGTACTTGACCTGATTTCTGATCACTTTGTCTCGCTAATTTTCATCAGTTTTCAATTGCATTGTCAATTTGGCCTTGGAACGATGAACCTCACATTTTATTGCAAACCCTTCGGTCAATGTATGTTTTACCAATCTGAAACATCAACGATACAACTGATGCTCATACTGGTTTCCAACCGTATTGGTTCATTATCCATTTTTATTGTCTACTCCAATTAGTGTTTTCCAACGAACCATTAATTTCACATCCCTGCAGCTTGCGGGATGATCAAAATTGAATGCGAATACCATGCGATTTACTCTCATTAACAATATGTTTACATTAGCAACACTTTATTCACGTACTGACAGTAAAATAAAAACACATAAAATGTATAAAGACATTTATAGAACGAAACAATTCTGATTATGTCATCGCAAAAGAATTGTATAGCCATTTTTCAAGCAGAAGGAATAATATTCGGAAAAAAAAACGTTTTAAAAAAGTCGTTACGGAAGCGCTTGATGATATCGGAGGAATTTAAATAGGTGGAAACCTTTTTAGTAAAATTAACATAGTATACAATCTAAATTTTTCACATCCGCTCACTAGATTATACTACATAGTGCCTATTTCTTTACGTGACTACCCGGAAACCGGTTTTTCATTCTGTTGTCATAAACTGTAGCCATACGTTATACATAAATTGATATCAAAGTGCGCAATCGACAATAGGTTCATAATTTATCGATTGAAAAATGGTTGACAATGCACAGATTCCCTGACTGCATTCCTGATTTCAAAAAAGAATCTTAAAAATAATTTTCAAAATCTCCCGTGCAATTGTAAAGAATAACTTTGTCCACTTTAAAACAATGTTGAAATAATCGAAAAAAATGTATCGTATTTAATTAAGTTAATGATAAAATATTTTATTTCTTAAATTCTTCGCAATTTTTTATCGTATTATCGATACTTATTTTCAAAACTTACTATCCCAGCAACCTCGCGTCAATCATACGTGCACTTGAAGGTCGCACATGAAGGCGTAAAAGTTCATCCGTACAAAATCCAAGAACAGAAATAATTTGAGGATAAATTCACGTGTAAAAGTATTTCTTCTGCGTCTCGGCACAACTATTTCTTAAGTAATTATCGTCTTTCACGGGATTTCGCAATCGCTGCAAGTACTCATGTAAATGCGAAGTAAACAATTTGCTGCGCCGATAAGCCCGCCGCGAGGAAAAAAACACGTGAAAATATTTCGAATCGCTGCTTTTTATCGTTTTACCTTCGATTTCGCGTAATTTACTTTTTACGACGTTTTTTCGGTTTTCGGCCCCTGCGCGGCTCGTCGATCGAATCCCCAATTAGGGTCAATAACGTGCTGCATAAGTTTACTTTTGAGTTTATTTCGTGACTGATGTTACATTTCCCTGTGAACCTCTATTGTGTGTGGTTTGTCGTAATAATTACGTCGGTGTTACAAAGTCATTAGAATTTAATGGTCGATAAATTGCATCGCGGGTTTTTAATAATAACTTCCATTTCATGTTTATATAGCTTTGGTTTTTTTACACTTTTAAAATATTAATTTATTGTAATGATGAATGAACGAGTTAATGAATGAAGTATTCCTGGGACTATATGAAGATTTTGTTTATGAATCGTAATAATTAAATCTCTTCACCAAATTGAAATTTTCAAGCATAATATTCTAGAACTATAGAGTTTTTTTTCAAAAAAAATTTTTTAGTTTTTATTGGTACACATTTTTTCTGGGATATGGCATATTATGTATTTTTTACATTAAAGCTGCAATAAAAAAGTTGTTTTACACGTTTGGTCATTTTGATGAAAGAGTAATAAATGTGGTTTTATGGATGTATAAATATTATGCAATAGAAATATTCAACTCCTAATAATTAAAAAGCAATATACGTCAAGTTTGCTGACAAATGAAGCAGGATTAACGATTTTTTTTACGATTCTTTCGATGAATATCAATCTGTACTGTGTAATGTGAAAATAGTCTAGACTAATATATATTCTTCGGTCGTTATAATATATGTAAATCGTTACTTCATATTTCCACTCGAAAATGAGTGTCATTGAACCTGTCGAATCTCTTGAGGTTTGGGGACCTTGTCATTTCTAATAATTCAAAATTACTTCAATCTTGAAGTCCACATCATTAGTGCGAGCGAAACGAATTAGAGGCCCATGGGGCACAGTGACGGTTTGGCGGCCAACGGCCAAATTCATATAAAATTTATTAACCTGTAATATATTTTCGAAATCGATACTTTTTTAATTAGTAAGGATAATCCTATTTTTTGAATAGAACCCAACTGCATTAAAATATATATTTTTAAAATTATTCCAAAATAACCCATTAAGTGCTAAAAGCATATTTTTTCCGATTCGGTTATTAAAATTAAAAAATAACCCTTTTAGTGTTTACACCCATTTTTTTAGTGTTTACACCGACTTGGGTGTCATTTCGGACCCCGAACAATATTTTTTGGTGTACATTTCCGTAAGGGAAAATGCAATTGGAAGATATGATACGTTCGACTATTGACCAAACAATCGATTTTTTAACATAAATGTTAGTTTCTGATTAAAACTTGTGCTCCAAAATCGGATAAGGATATCATTATGAATTTTCAAAATGGCGACATTTTGACAATTCAATTTTTTACCCAATATGGTGGCTTGAAGTCGAAAATTTGATGCAGTTCTTAAGGTCGCTGATCACGATTCTGTTATTAAATTTTCCGACATTCAAGATGGCGGATCAAATATGGCGGATGAAAAATTTTCAAAATTATCTCAATTTTTGTAGAAATCTGTGTACATGGGCTTTTTGAGATCGCTGATTACGAATTTGATGAGGAATGTTAGAAATTAATAATGGCGGGCCTAATTTGGCGGACGTATATTTTCAAAATGCTTCAATTTTTATGAAAATATACTTTTCCATTCTATTGAATAATTATTGAATTCCATTTGTGTAACTGGATAAAATAAAAATTCTTCAATGGAATTCTATGGGATTGATTCAAAGGACCGGTTCTTGATGCAAAAAAGATTTTCTTCATCAAAAAGTTCCATTCATTCATTCGAATTTATACGAAATTTTATTGAAATACACAAAAATAGTATTGAAATGAAAACTATATTGTAATAATAAAAATAACTGTAGCGTATATATTTAGAAAATGTAACGGAATAAATAAAAATCTTGTTTGCTCTGAAATTTCGTGTTATTCATTACATGTATGAAGTAACGTTTTTCAAAGAATTTTGGTATAAATTGGAAAAAGAATGACTTCATGAGATGACATGAGAAGAATCCTCTCAATTTAAGAGAAAATTGTCAAGGAAGTTCCACTTCACTCTTCGGTACTTTCAATCAAGTTGTGAATGTCGTATTGTTGGAGAAAAATCGATATGAAAGGAATAAATGGGATGTTCTTTTTTGGTACACCAAAACATGATTTTGTTCAATTAATTATTTCTAATTATACTTTTGAAAGTCGACCTTAGTTCACTGGCATTTTGAAGACCTCGTCGACATCTGCCTCGTGACATATTACATGAGAAGACAGATTGAAACAAATGACAAATTCGAAGCTAACTTCACCGTGAATTCTCTTTCAAGAGAAAGAGTCGTCTTGTCGAAAGGTCGTCGTAAAGCCGGCCTATTATTATATGGTGCCGATCGAGCATCGCTTTGAAAAAAAAGTAAATCTGTCCGTTCTTGTATATTTTTGCGCAAGTCTCTCTCTCATCATTGACTAATTTCGACCTCGAGCTCGACCGAATCATCCGTATATCCTTGAATCCCTTACGGTTAGTCCTCCTGAACGAAGGTTAAAAACGCGACACGAGCGTGTTAGAAACACATGATTCGAACATAAAATTCATTCCTGACCGATCGATCGGTGACACGGGCGACGACGTTTCACAATTCAACACAACGAGTTTGATAGTCGCATATTTATCAATCGCTCAATAAAAGCTTCATCCCAGGAATGCGGCAGTAATGTAAGAGATTGATAGAAAATTTGAATATATCGGCGATTTTGTACGCATTCTTTGAATCGCGATTAGTTTCGGGTTTTATTAAATTCCAGTTTGAATCGTGACTATATGATGTCATAGAAATAAATTTGTTGTTGAAGTCGATCTTATCATACGGTCGTAAATCACTTTCTTTGGCGAATACACTTCGATCGTTTATAGAGGGAATACTAAAATATATAGTTGAACGGTTATAATATTTTTATAAATAAATAAAAAAAAATATATGTATATATATATGAATCGCAAGATATAGAAGTAAATTTTTAACGAAATGTAGAACTATGATGGTCGTCGACGCGCCTCGACAAGGAAAGAACGAAATATTTTACTTAGATCGAAGATTCGTTAATTCATTTACAATTGTCTTGGAAAATAAGAAATCAAAATTACTATCATACTTACGTATTAAACTACATTAATTCCAATGATTATACATCAATAAATTCAAATATAGAATTCAGCAAATATTCATTATAACGTACAAGTGGATGGTTCATAGTTGAAATAAATGCGAAAAGACATAATTTCCGTGCTTGCCATTTGTTTTCATTCGAGAAATAAAATGGATTTGTGTCACTGTCGAATCACAGTGCATTTATATTACATTGTTTTTTTTTTCATATTGCTAGCAGAGTAGCACTTTTGACGGATCGAAACGAATTATCACGGTCGGTGTCACTGCTGCTCTTCGTCAATTACAAACCTGACTGCCTCACATTTTTTTTCGATTGTCTACTACCTGTCAACGAGGAATGAATAAAATGCAACGAATTTATGCAATGTACATAATTTAAACAAATATCCACTCAAATTATAAATAATTTTTTTAAGCCACGATATCCATTTTGCCGTATATTTTTAAGCACCTATTTTTAGTATACACACAGGAAATCTGTAAGGTATCTTCAACATATGCAAACGTAACATAAGAACGCAACAGTAAGATACCTTCATCTTGCACAATCATTAAAGGTGAAGGTCATTCAATGTAATCTGTCACGTGACACTTCAGAAACATGGCGGTTATTCCTGATGCTGTGCATCTAGAACTAATTGATTTTGTGAATAGTCAAATATCGTCTTCTCGAATACATTCATAATCCTAAATATGTGTATATACAATTACACTCATTCCACAGACATACCCTATACCTGGATTACCCCCAGCTGCAGATCATATCGACAAAGTGTACACAATTTTCATCGGATACCCAGTTAAATCAAAGATATTCTTTATTTGTTTTTTTTTTTTTTTTTATTCTTTTATTTATCGAATAATATCAATAGAGTCTATTAAGCGTTGCCTATTGTCAATTGCAGATTTTTATAGGAGATTTTTCTACCGACATGTAAGAAGACATGTATATATAGCAATGTTTACATTATTAAGTTACTGGAAAATCAAAATGATCAGATGTCTTAATCAAGGTTCTTTACGACCGTAACTTGGGCGATTTATGCGACAATGCAATCTGGTAAAACGGCTTGACTCACTGAACACGCAATGAACATTAGCGTTTATTAACAAGAAATAAATTTTTGACGTTTTCATTTTCGTTGTTGATAATAACTTCTCCGCGGTGACGTTTTAGTAATTTAATTTACGAAATGATGCGCAATATTGCTGCTTTATACATTGCACATCAAGAAAATTGGTAAACGATTTTCTGAAATGTCATATGCTCAGGTGGAAGAAAATTTCTTGAAGTCGCTTGTTAGAAAGGTCTCATATATTTTTACAATACGCAATAAATATTGGCTCGATAGTTTTATATTATTATCATTGGCAGAAGCTTTCTTAAAATTCTTTTCAAGTCTAGTTTCATCATCATAAAAATGTGACAATGTATATTTTACCTCTCTTTCTATCTCTATATATCTCGTACGTGCAAGTTGAATGGTAAATTGCTAAGGCCAATGAATTCGATTGTCATTACCTTAAAATGATATAAAATTTTATACATTATTCAGTTATACCATCTATTCATTACATTTCTATTTGTGACCAAGCTATATATATTATTGCGAAAACAGCAAAATATGTTGATTTCTTTTTTATGTCAAAATTTTATACTTGCATTTGTAAACAGTTTGGTTAATAAATTTTATTTTGCACCTTTCGATTTCGCGAATGTTAATTGTTATTTAGACAATTGTAAAGTATATTTGAAAAATGTCTCTTTAGTTTCTGAATTTCTATTTACTTTTGTAATTTTTGTTATTATTTTGTAACATAAGTTTTTATCACGATTGTCAGCAACTGTCTTTATTATAATTAAAATTTGTTTTTGTTTTATCCAACTTTTTTCTTTTCATGATTTTTTGCGGTTTTCAACTTGCATGCTTGTCAATTTCGTAACAATCTATTGTCCTAATTCTGTCTTTTCTAATTTACTTTCACACATGCTCATTATATTTGACCAATAAATGCTGCTCATTCATACGAACTATTTTCGTTTATTTTATCGTTTTTTGAAAATTGTTCATTTCTACACTTCGAAGCTCTCATTTTTATGGCTTTTTATCGAAGTTTAACTGCTTTAATCAAATATCATTTTACGCTGTTTTTCAGACACTCATAATTTTTCAGTAGATTTCATTAATATTAATATTTCGTTTTATTTATTAAACACATATTTAGATACATGTTTCGCGAACAAAGATTTTTTTGCGATTCATAACGTCGATAAAATGTACATTTCATGAAAAGAGTGATAAGAGCGGTTTTTCAACTAAAGTTAATTAAATTTTCTTTTCAATAAATCGTCTTCATTCCTGTTCACAGTTACATCACATTTTAATCACAATGATCGTTTACAAGGACTTTGTCACAAAAAATGTTTATTTATCACTCTACAGAATTATAGGGCTCCTGAAGATAAGTGCAAAAATCGTCTTTTTATTTTGATGAAACATTTTATCGTTACACATTTTCATAATTGTTGATAATCGAAATGCTTAGGACCTGCGGCGTTCGGCCGTCCCATATCGGGAGTGTCAACCCTCCTGGCCTCATATGACTCGGGTCACTGGCAAAATTGAGATTTGACGTTGCGTGCTTCATTCCACTCCGTATGTAGTTCTGGCCTTCGGACACATTATCGGGTGATATGTCTTTTAAACATGGAATGAAGTAAGTACAAATTTGGCTCTTATTGGAGTTATGATTGTTCTGAAATGCGAGTGAAACATTATTAAAGAGTTAGTCGGTATTCATTCCAGAAATTTAGAAACAAAATTCCTTCTTTTATATATTTTATAGCTTGTTTATATTCCAGCACTTATTTTTTCAAAACAATCCACACCCGTATTGTAATACATTTGCATTTGTCAACAAAGACGTTGTATAGTCGTTACTAATCTCAATATATGAATATTTATATATCCTCTAAGGTTCTTGCACTCGTCAGTGTAAATATACGAACGCATTATTTGTGTGTATACATTTTAAATTTGATCAGAGAAAACCAAAATTTGTTGTATATTTATTTCTAATTAAGCAAATTGTTCACTTACATTTTTCATTTAATATCAGTCTTTCAACTAGACATACAATGACCGTAATTTGAAAGACCGATATTTAATGTGAAATTCAATTAATTAATGGCTATACATCATTTCAAAAATTGAATAGATATTTGATCGAGATAATTTTGAGATGAAAGAATCGGAGATATCTTGACTTCTGATTGGTCAATTTTTAAAAACCGACATTCTTTAAATTCGGGTTTTTCTGTCGCAAATGTTAAGCCCTTAATTAATTTTTTTTATATTAAATTGATAAAGTTTCACCATTTCAGTAGGGAATCACGGTCAGATATTTTTCACTGCATTTTTTTGCTTGAAACGCGGACATTTCATTTAATGCAGTGAACTCAAACACCTTTTTTAAAATTATTCAATCTCTATCCCATTTTCACCGTCTTTATCAACTACGAAAAAAAAATTCATAAAAAAAAGTGTTTTACATTTCGATCTCGTCAGATCTGATGATATCTCTACAGATCTCATGAAATTGTTAAAGTTTTAAAATACATCGGAAAATATTCAACTGCCAGCAAAGGGTTATCATACAGCCTCTACAGGTCCAGATCACTTGATGTTGGTATAGAAGACAACGAAATAAAAAATAACTATAGGCGTATAGAAGGCGCACCCACGGGCACGTGTAATTTATAATCACGAGCCTAGAAAGTATCCGAGCACCGTGGCCGTTTACCGTGAGGCAAATCGCGCTTCTATAGCCCGTTTCAATTATAAATTTGTATAAATTCCCTGATATACAGCGCCGCCGTCCAAACCCTGCCTTGAGGGCCATATACTGTAAGGGGGTGACGGCGTCCTCCCCGACGGCGGTGTACATGGACGAAAAAGTCGAAATGTCGAAAAGGAGAGGAGCGGGCCGAAAAAAGACTTTCCCGTTATGTAAAGGCTTATAACGGGTGTACAAACACAGTATAAAGATCGCTCGTGCCCCCAACCGACGAAGAGTCTCTCACGAACTGTACACCGGCAACGATCGCGGAGTTTGTGATTTTTCGATCGTTTCGATCCCTTCTCCCGAGACTCCTATTACGTGTGCGATAAGTCCCTTATCCCCCCCACCCAGACACACCCCCACGCTGGGACCACATCTTTTTCCACGCATGTGTACGGTGGTGGCCGTTTAACTACGATTGCACATTCTCACTACGCACAACTGCGCGCGTTTACCAAGCGGAGACAGCATGCGTTTTTTGGTGAGTTTTTTGCTGTGTTTTTTTTTTTTTTTGTTTTTTTTTAATGGTGCATTTTGATAATGACCCGATTCTATTGTGAATATTTTATTTACTTTCTTGAATAGAGTCCGAGTGATGATCGCAGATATTCAAAGCATTAAAGTGAACTTTGTTATATTTAAATTTCCATTTTGAAGATGACTTGAAAGTTTCTATTCCATGATTGAAAAACAAATTTAACTGTTTTATCGTGCAGTATTGATAGAAATAAGGCTTATTATATTTATTATTGTTTTTTGCTTTATCGTTTGGATAAAAAAAAAAGTATTTCGTGCTTTGTATGTATGTTTATGACTATATTTTATACTTGTATACTTGGTAACTTGCCATATTTCAAAATCACGTTTTTGTCGCTACGCTGACAGTAGAACATGTCGTTATGTTGCCATAATTTCGTTCTTGTGACAAATTAAAAGTGTTCATATAGGAACATACTTTTTTTTTAATTCGAACATTTTTCATTTAACAATGTGTATTTCATGATGAATTATAAAATATTGTTTTTATATTATAATTAATTATTTAAATTTTGCTTGAATTGTAGAATTATTCATGTATAAAGAATATTTCTTAGTTTTTGGCTGCATTATCACTTGTTGGTAAAAAGAAAACAATTATTGATAAACAATTTTTAAAGTAAAAATATAGATAATTGTAATTTTGATTGTGCAAGTGTACAATTTTTATTTTTTTTGAGTATGAATTTTTCATTGAAAATATTTGTTGTTTGTTATTCATCAAAGCAAAGTTCTTCTTTTTTATATTTTATAAATTTTGTGATATTCGAAAGGCGAATTTGACATAATTAAATTAAGTAATGCGTATAGCTTTAAAAGAATTATTTTTTGTTTAATCATGTATAAACGTCCACAATAATGTTTAAATTTCTTTTTATTTCAAATATTATTGATTTTATATATTATATAAAATGAATTCATTTTTTATATTGACTATACTTTGTTCCCTCGTGTAAAAAGTAATTATAAATTGAATAGGTATTAATATTAAGGTTGAAACAAATGTACTTTATTCTATTATTCAGATTGAAAATTGTCGGTGGTTCGATTTTCGATTTTTACGTCGATTATTAAACAAAATTTAAATATACTATAGTATTTTCAAAGTTAGTAATTACAAAATTCATTGAAGATAGTGAAATGATAATTGCTATTTTGTTAAATACAAATGAAAAATTCATTATTTTAACTATTATATAGCAGCATATAAATATAATTTAAAAAAATAATAATAATAATAAATCATAACATTAATCAAATAAAATTAGTTTTTTATTGACTGTTATTATTATATTATCAGTAAAGGCTGATTGAACAAGACGAATAATATATTTTATACAAGCGGTAAAAAAAATAAAATTACATATATATAAAGGGTCTGACAGACAAAATTTGTATAATTTTTAAATTAAAGTAAATTAAAGTAATTAACGAATAATTTAAACATTTAAAAATAGGATAAGTATATTTAAAGTTTTATATTCCCAGTTTTTATGTAATAAACAATTATAAAACGGTAATAAATAATAAAGAAACAAAATAATAAGTGAAGCCAGAATTATCTTATAATATAAATAATTACGAAGACAATTATAAAAAACAGATATGAAGCCAATAGGCAATTAATTACTATGTAATTTTTTTTTGTAGAGTTCACTATCCTGCAGTCCTTCGCATTTTTATTCAAAAATTTAATAAATCAATGTCATACCGCGAAACTATAAAATTATAAATAAATGAATTGCAAAATTATCCAACTCCATATAAATATAGTTAAAAATATAATACACATTGCAGATTTTGTAATCGAAATCATTATGTAAACGAACATTTACGCAATTTCCATAATTATTTAATAAATAACGAAATGTTGAAAATAATCCGACATAAATCAATTATTGCCAAGATAGGATTATTACAATAATCGAGTGAGAGGTGAACGCACACAATTGAATGTTAATTATGCCTTAACAAGTTTGCAGAATTATTAATATTATAATATTATAAATCGTGTTCGATCGCTGTTGTGAATAAATGACAGTGCTTAAATCATACATCATAAATTATAACTCGACACTTTATAGACGTTATTGGCTTTGAATTTTGGCCGGACTATGCGATGATGTAATTGATGTTTTATCTGCGATGCTTTTTTACATAAAGACATTCAATCGAGTAATGTATTCCCGCAGGTTGATAACCCGAACGTGACGTGACACCACATAAAACTTTGATATTACCCTGTACCGTAATCCATGTTTATTTTAGACTTTTCTTTTTTCGTAGTCCTTCATTTCATTAAATCTATATAGTCTTATTTTTCTGGAAATATTTTTCTAATAATAATTAGAAAAATTTTTACGAGAATTCAAAATCAAATCTAATTTAAATGAGAATTAACATTTAACAACTATATTTCAGTTACAATGTATATATATA
>JAPYZR010000286.1:0-74433 GCA_030522945.1 Trichopria nigra | reverse complement strand
AATCAAGACAATCTTGCGAGCGAAGCGAGCCGGGGGTCCAGGGGGCAGAGCCCTTTGGTGGGGTTGGCGGCCGGAGGCCGCAGGGGCGAAGCCCCTAGTATTCTATTCCATCGTAATATGCTAATACTATTGGAAATGTTCCCATACACGAATTATAAAAAGACTTGTTGTTTTATTACTGTAGATACATAAAATCCTTGTAATTTTAACGTTTGTACGCCAGTAACTTATTTACAAACACCGCACAATCCTTTTTTTTTTACGTGAAAATCGCTTCATTCGACGTGGCTTTTCGGATGCTCCCTGCGATTCGCTATTCTTCCGTAACTTCCATTAGCATTATCTGCATCTGAGGGTACGCTTATCTTCCGCGCGCTTGTATTTCCACAACATCTTTCAAAATCTTATTTATCTCGAGAGATTGAACGACGAAGATAAGTTATCCGTAATTAAATGGCCCATCACTTGGCTACCCGTTATTTGGTAGGGATGAGAGAAAAAGTGTGGCGGGTAAGCGTTCTTATCGATTTTCGTCGCATTTGCCGGTCGGTGACTTTAAACATTTATTTCCCCTAAGTATAATTTCTCCAAGTGTCGGGAACACCATTGTTAACGAGTTCTTCTTTTTTTTTTATAAAGCCTCGAAAGCAAATTGAATAGCCAATATATAAATTAGCTCTTCGACCATACCAAAGCAGGCGGTATTAAAATCTGACGTTTCATTATCACGGCCAATAATTATGTCCGGGGCTTTAGCTCCGCTTCTCTTCCTTCTTCTCCTTTACCTACCAATTCTCCTCATCCTCCACCTCTTCCTTCTCATCGCGGGAAGTCGCGCAAATCTAATGCTTGTCTCTCATTTGCTTCCTTTCCCCGTTCCTCGTATCGTTTCATCCTCTTGTTCGGGTCTCCTTCGTTGCGATGCGCGGTGATCCTCTTCTTCCACCGCAATGCTCCCGTGTGTCTGCACCACCGAGAAGAGAAGCATCGGCTCGAGGTTATTAGTTTAAGAAGTACCCAGAGACAAAGTCTTCGTGTTGCCATCCGCTCGGGTAATCGATATAAACACCAAGGGGATGACTTCCCTCGCCTCGTTCGTTTTTCCCCTCAGCTTTTTCTCTTGCCGGCGCGCAATCGTTCGTCACGGCCTCTCATCCTATACAACTTTCTTCAATACGGTGGCGAAATTTTTTGCCGCTTCTCCGCGTTTTTGCAGGAAAAACTCGACGATCATACCACGATACGCTGACCAATTCGAAACCACGACGCTAAAACGATAAGACCTTTGCCGACCCTTCTACTTGGACCGAAAGATTATGAAGCGCGATAAATGTGGAGGAATAACTAGCAATATTTGTCGTCCTACCTTTTATGTGCGAAAGGGGCTTATTTTATCCCTTTTCTCACTCTATTATACTCGATCGTCGACGCGACGCCGAGTGAATGTCGAGAACGATGCGAATGAAATATCGATGTTTGTTTCCGCATCTTTCTATGGCATTTTCTTATTCACGACTAATGGCTCGTATGATTGATACAAATATGTCGAAGAGTGTGCGATTGACATAATTCGTCTGGGAAAGTTTTCGGGTCATCGACGCAATAAAAGTATATATACGCAACTCGTTCGCTAACTTTGTGATTCACTTTATAGGGTTAGGTGCTGCTTATTGGCCGATATAATCTGCGTGATGCGTAAATCGCGAAAGCTTTAAAGTGAAATTAAAATATACGGATGGGCATCTGTTACATTTTGCATGGGAATTAATGTTCGCTATTAAAGAATGAGGCGACTCATTTATCACGCTAGTCCTCGCGAACGTGTAGTTGAAATGATTTCCCCTCGTGTAATTAACAATAATTGTGTGAGATGTGAGAAAAGGATATTAACGTTTCGTTACATCTTTTTGTGTTACAGTCCAAGCAGTACAGCGCTGGGTTCGCTGGAACAGCTGAAGGAGTACCTGACAACAGCCGGGACCTGCAAGTGCGGCCTCGAATGTCCGCTAAGACCCGAGCAGGTCTTCAACTTTGACCCCAAGGTACGTTTGTCAAGTGAAATGCTATTTGATTGCAGAGATTGCTTTTAAATTGCCCTTAACGAGTAGGAACGCGAATTTCTCCTTATTCCTTCAGACCAATTAATAAATAAGCGCTTTGAAGTATAGCGCGCACGGCGACATGTTTGAAGAAGTTAAACGAGAGCGCGAGCGAGTATATAAACAAAGTCTAATTTCTTCTGCGAGGGAAAGGGAAGGGGAGATTAAATGTGATTAATTTCGAGCAAATTCTTAATTAGCGTGGCGTTTCGAGAGGTCGCGTTTATTTCCTCTCCCTTGTTTTTCTTTCTCTTTAAATCGTGTTTTAATTATTTACTGTGCAAATTTAAACCT
Source organism: Trichopria nigra (assembly GCA_030522945.1). NCBI lineage: Eukaryota > Metazoa > Arthropoda > Insecta > Hymenoptera > Diapriidae > Trichopria > Trichopria nigra. The sequence goes on along the minus strand of JAPYZR010000286.1, from coordinate 72,040 downwards.
TCTTCAGCGGACAAACGGAATGAATACGGAATTGACTCTTTTCGATGGTCTCGTTGTTGTTCTACTTCGGTACAGTTTTAAGACCAAGAAATTATTCTTGCACGAGTTTGAATCTGAACAAGTGGACTTGTATAGTAACGATCACTTTTTGAATTTGATAAAAATTTTCCAACGTATTGAGACGTTTACGAATAATCTACGTAAACACACACATGTATGTATATGTGAATATTGAGGCTGCTCAACAAAGACATTTGCCGAGAGTATTGTCATACTCGTGTAATATAAAACAAATTGTCGCAGGGTCTATAGAATAGAAGAGCACTGTCAGGTATTTAGGTAGTGAATTAACGAAGAGCGTTTGTTAGGAAAAGGATGGTTTGGCGGAAATAAGGTCCCAGAACGCGCGGCTCATCCCGTGTGCGTGCATTATTATTCCTGCGCGGAAAGCGGCAAGCGGTGACGGCGGCGTACGACAAAAGCGTGCAATTATTTCAGCACCTGCCTTGGCCTCTTCTGCTTTCGCATCTTTTTTTTTCCATATTGCTGATGGTGGCGGTGGTGGTGTCGGTGGTATGGGTAGTGGTAATGACAGCAGTGCTTGTGTTGTTGATGTTGCCGTTACCGGTACCGCATTGGCGTGTATTTCGTGTATGCATATGTGTGTGTGCGTGTGTAAGTATGTATATGTATGCCGTGCGCAGCAGCGTGCAATCGCCGTTTCTTCCCAGGCAGCTCTGCAATTAAATTTATCGCGATATACTACCGAAATTTCGTGGAAATAAAATGCGCGCTAACGAGCTTCCTGACGATGCGTAAGGTGCACTGAGTTCGGACAATTGCTATTTTGATATTCATGAGGGGAAAAGGTGGCGGACGAAAAATACGAAAACACCGTCGTTATGCCAGATATTCATTTTTGATCATTTGAAACGTAACGAGGGGCACCTTTTACGCTTTTATCCGTCCGTGCACGTTCAAGGCTTTCATTTCTCTTTCCGGTCCTCAATTCGCTGATCGACCCAACGATTAAACAGTTTCATGAATGGTAGCCAAAGGTGGTTCCTTCAGCATCGCGGCCGATGTGGTATTGTGCAATAAAAGTAAGAGGTTGAAGTGTCAGGACCTCAAAAGTGAAAATCGATCGCTGAGAAATCATGATTTTACTCTAAGAAGGAAGCATTTCAGAATTAATAATTTTCGTTAAACGATGTATTGTCTCAAACGTAAAATGGCTATTTCGGAAGATGCGGTTATAGTATATACGTAGAATAGTTGTAATGCAAAGAATAAGATGGGGCCAAAGAAAATCACATTAGGATAAATTATGTGGTATATGCATCATCATATATTGTGGAGTCGACTCCGAGATGGCAAAAGGCTTTGCTTGTATTATTATGTGAGATAATGCGACGCCTAATGTATGTAATTCAGGACAGAGAGGAGAGGGGGGGGGGGGGGGGGGGGGGGGGGGGGGGGGGAGGGGTCGAAATAAATTACAAGTCATAAATGCAACGAGATTTCAATCATGTAGGGCAACAGACACGCGATAAAAAAATTATTACACAGATCTCGATTGAGGCGCAATTTATCTTCGGTGATTTAAATTCTCCAGGCGTTCCCGCGCTTTTTATCGCTTGCCAAAATCTCCCCGGCTCGCCGGCCGGCGGCATTTGCTCGACTGTCCGTCGATATCCTTTCGCTCGTTTCTTTTCGTTTTCTCATTCTGGGCGGCCGGATGCGCATAAATTTTACGCAAGGACCCGTCGGAAATGAACTCATCGCTCGTTCGCTCGCGAAAAGCGAAAAGCAGGCCGTCACCGCATCGCCAATATATGTATATATATGCGCCGACCGACACAGCGGACGAATTCACCGAGCAATCCACCTTATGCGTTCCTTCTGCTCCTTTACCGTTTCGGCATATGTATACATATACGCATACGGTGTCGGCGGCAGTGGCCTCGTGCGTCGTCGTTTGTCTCGCTCGTTGCTGCTACGAACGTTATACACGAGATCGTCAGATAGTTACGCCGCGGCGATTAATGTCGGCCCTCCCACCGCAGCCCGCTCCACCGCTCGCTTCCGTCTCCTATGAGCCTGTGATATAAGTTTGAAGGGCTACTGATCAAAACGACCGCCTCCCGTGCATTTCATTTTTCATTTCACTTCTCTTCTCTTCTCTTCTCTTCTCTTCTCTTCTCCTCTCTTCTCTTCTCTTTTCCCTTCCCTCATTTCTTTGTCTTGTGTCGGATTGTTTTATGTATATACCGGTGCGATGTCGATGCGACGAGCCAATTTTGCTCGTTTTGCGTGGCTCGAGTGGTGGAAGCTTTGTCGCCGTCGACACATTTTTCTTACACGTGTTAAGACCAGATTAAGAGATACTCCTAAACTGTAAACGGCGAAACGATCGCATTATCATAATTATATGCTGTAAGGTATACCACCTGGGACGATTATTCACCAAATTTCAGGCCTATTCATTATCGCGCCCCTTCTTGTTCGAGATAATGTATTCACACCGAAAGAGTTGAAAGAAAGTTGATTGTAGAAGAACGACTGATAAGAATGTTGAAATTGTTTTCGTTAACGGCTTAATAAGGACTGAGTCGAAAAGAGCCGAGAAGAGACGAAAAACATACGACTTTAAATTTTTGGCACTTTGAATGTGGTTACAATTGTGACAAGTTCTGTTGGATTGTTTCGACTTGAAAGTAATAAAAGAATCTAGTACCTTTTTGGAATCGAAATAATAACATAGCTCGTTAAGCAATATTGAATTTACAAAATAATAATTAAAAAAAAAAAAAAAGATTTGCAGTCGCAATAATAAGACTGTCTTGAAAAGTGACAAGTATAAACATCTATCAGACATCTACTCAAATAAACATTCCATATCCTGCTACACTTGTTTCTAATACATTACAGATAGTATTTATGGGACATTTCGCGTTTATTTGAGAAGAAAATACCTTTATGCATGCACAATTTCGGTATATAAATAATATTTTTACCCTTTAGTGGAACGCAGAAGCAATAATCGCAAGCTGCAAATTGTACGGTTTGCGCGAAAATTTCGCGAATAGTGCGTTCCACCTAGGTGAACCCATGTTTACACCGGTGAAATATTTTTGAAACACGCTACTCGCGTAATTATCACTCGATATTACCATACATTTAAATACCAAATGTTGCGGAAATTTGATACTCGGAAAGTTATACAGGAAGGTGCGCGTAACGAGCGTTCGCCGTTGGCGCGAGCATAGTAAAAAACGTACTCTGGCTAATGTTTGCGTAGAAAATCAGGAACAAGTCTTTATACATATATATATACGAAACGCAACAAACGTCGAAATATGGAAGAACAATAAGAAAGAACGAATTACGAAAGAAGACTTCGTTCTTCAGTAAGGTACGAGCTTTTGAATATATATGTTAAGAGAGGGAGATGAACACACGGAACAACGATAAACGAGTGTATTATGGTAATCGCACCGCATCATTCACTTACGGCCCTGGACAACGTCCCACACGGTTTCTCGCATTTCCGTTCGCTCCCAGGAACCCTATTCTCACTGGGTTTACTTACTGCACTTGCATTTTGAAGTCGCCATTTTTTATCGTTTTCCAACAATACCAAGGGCACGTAAATTCTTTCTTGCCTTAAGCCCCAACTGTGGCATGCATGGAAATCGCGTTTATTGGAGACTTTGGCGTGTGCAGGGTATAGCATATCCATGCGCGAAGAAAATATTGAGAGCATGTTCACGCGGTAATCTGCAGAGAAATGCCTGTCCCCCCCCCCCCCCTCCGCCTTTGAATTTAAAAGATTATTTCTGCGCATGGTGTTTTGCTTCTTTACGAAGAGTTTATAAAGTTCTCACGGCGATTTATGCCTGAACTTGATTCTTACTGAATGCATTAAGAATTTCCTGATATTATGTAGCGTGGCAAGTAGGGTGGTCATAACAGGACCATTAATTGTAAGATATGCTCGAAAAACGAAGCATAAGGGGTTTCTTATTAATTTTCACCGAAATAATTCACTACATTGTCGCTGCTAAGACGCTGACGTATGAAGCTTCGGTACGCTCCAAATATGGCATTGCAATACGCGGAGTGATGCGTGATGATCCTAAAATAAATTTCGGTGTAATGGAAAGTAATAATATACGAAAAAACAGGGCAAACAAAGGCCCTGGTTATTGGAAATGGTTAAATGAAAAACCACGTTCGTTGGCACGAACAAGAGCACGAACACGACTCGGCGATCGCGCACGACCATTAGTTTATAGAGTTATTTCAGTTCATTAGCATCTCCAAGATCCCGTCGACGACGCGACGGTGACTGTAGCCGTAAATGCGTTAGCAAGTACTTAAGCGGGCGTCAATGTTAACGAAACGAATGACTACCCCTCATTATCAACGACTCTGGACGACGCAGCGCGACACTTCCAGCCCTTTATCCCAATTATTTCCTGCGCCAAATTTACTTAATAACTCCTTCGCTGTTTCGAGAAATTATCTCTTCCGTGCCAAAAATGTAAAGAAGAGGGTTTCCTAAAAAATTACGTGATGGGAGGCCAAAAAACATTATCATGAAAAACTTTAAACTCGCATAACTTCGTTATTCAATTTAGTATAAGAAGAAGAATTGATCAATGGCTCAAAATTTGCGGAAAAAGATACCGAATCTAAAGATTATCGGCTTTTTAAATTGACCAATTACAAGTCGAGATATTCACAAACACGAGGGAAGAGAGCCGGTGGTCCAGGGGGCACAGTCCCCTCGTTTGGTCGGTGGCCGGAGGCTACAGGGTCGAAGCTCTTAGTTTTATTTTTGCAAATCTTAACTAAACGAAAAATTTTGTCGAAATACATATAAAACTGAATAGAGAAACGCGGTATAAATTCTGTGAGAAAATGTCAGTAAAGGATTTTCATTTTATGTTTCCATAAAGATGCTTGAACTTCAACTGTTCGATGTAGTCGGGGTATTTTTATGATAGTCACTGACGGTTCGTGCAACTAAAACTGATAGAAATGAAAAGATCATTGATAAAATTAATAACGACAGGGCATTAGCATAAAATGAAAGCTATAAATACGGCAACTTTGTCGAAACTTTTCGGTTGTTACGTCAGTATAATACAAGCTCAAACCCACAGAACAATTACTACTCAAACCTGTTGTAACCTCCACTCATATTCAATATGAGTGATAAAGCTGTTCCGGCGAATCTTTGGAGGCGAGTGGCAACGAGTGGTGACGAGACGAGATGAGGCGAGACCTGACCAAGTCAGTCGAAATCATGGGATGCGGCGTGAATGTATAGGGTTCGCTTGTTTTGCAGGTAACGTTCAATTGAATTTTTGTAGCCATTTTTCGATTGCAAGGAAGCCGACCAGTTTTGTATACTGGAATAGAATTATTGTTAAAAAAAAAACATGTAAAAAAATGGCATTATTATTTTCCAATACTGCAAATTAATTATGTGGCGGTAAAAGTTATTGGCATACATTTTCCGACATACCTATACGTTAATGTACACGTATTGACGGATCGAAAACAAGTATAGTCTATAGTAGTATATAATATTATTTCACTTTTTTACCCCTGAGAAAATCGTTTTCTGGTACCACCGTAGACCAGTCTAGACTAGTTTACCACTCTAAAAACCACTATCAGATTTGTAAGATAGTCATAATAAAGTTGAAACCACTGAAATTAAAGTTTGGTCTTGCTATTATAAGGTTTATGCTTGGCTGTTGCCATAATAGGAGCGCTTTAGTAGGGGAAATAGAAGTCCAGGCAGATCGGCTAAAAGGCGACATCTCTCTCCATCACCTGTCTATTCATAATCAGGAATATCCTACCTATGGGGACTGTATTTCCAGGTTTGCATTGTCCATCTGCAATAAGAAGAAACTAAGACTTAATAATGCTGAAGGGGGTATTGCTTTTAATCAATTGCACAATTAACGAAACGAACATCAAACGGGCAAAAAGTCCTTTACAAGAGTGTACATTTTATTAGGAATACGTGGACTTTTTTTATATGACGTATGACGTTCGTAGTATTCAGGTAATCTTTAATCCTATACAGATCTTGAGAAATGACATTAAATTTCAAACCATACAATTAAAGTAAAATTGAGGTTCACGTAGGTATTGTACCTTAATGTAAATGTTTAGATTTTTTACTCATGTCCGAATGTTTTGAATAAGACAAGCTCCTGTCTCCATCGAAGAGAAATCAACGACAAAAGATGCGAGCGGTTTTAGATAAGTAAACCGGCTGATAATCCGCCATGCGAGTGAGCACGAAGCGACCGACCAACGCGTCGATGTCGAGATCAAAGTTCACAGTTTGCGCAAAAGTGACGTCGAAGGGCGTCTAACTCGACAATAGTCAGTAACGGTATGGTGCGGTGGCGGGGGGCGTGAGACTTTTCGTCTCGGGGTCTCGGGCCTTTGTGTTTGTTAGCCGAGGCCGAAGCTCTTTGATGTTGTATCGCGCGCGCCGGGCATCGTCGTTGTAGTCGGTCGTCGCATCGAAGGCGAAGGGTTCCAACGCTTCGTTTCGGTTTGAAAGCCGCTGTACTCTCAAGAATCGCGGGAAACTCGGAAGCGTTTCAGGATTCGAGTCTTGGGGCATTCACAAGTTCGTCTTCCCTTACTACCCCACCACCCTTATCCTGTACCGTCTCTAGTCTCCCTTTCCGCTCACTTCTCGCCCTTGCAATCCTTGTTGCTGCCTGCTCTATCCTGTTCCGTTTCATTCTCGTGTCATCTCGCCTCATCTCGTCTCGTTACCACTCGTTGCCACTCGCCTCCAAAGATTCGCCGGAACAGCTTTATGATTATGCGCTAGTTTCGCGGCATTGTCAGCAGACTTACGACACTCTCTGTTCAGATCTTTCCTGTTTTGCTGCTCTACAAAATTAAGTTTTCATCAACTTGTGGCGTATTTACATTTTATATTGTAGATCCTATATACGCCTGTGCATTTGTGTATTGTATATCAAATGAAAATGAAAATAGTATACATTCTTGTTGCTGAAATGGTGGCTTCGTTTAGAAACAATGTTTGCAAATTTTAACAGGAATCAACGCTGAATCAACTTTTGTCTAAATGCAGTTCGTGCAGAATATAGATCCGTATATAGGGGTGTCTTTTCCATCTGTCTCCTTTATGTGTAGATACAAAAGTTTCTTTGCGCGTTTCTGGTGGAAGTCGAGTGTATACCCAACAGAATATACTGGTTACACTACTGGAGAGACATCAAGATTGTGTAAACTGGAGCAATAAAATTTCCATAACGTACTAATACTAAAAGGAGCAATTACTTAAGCTAAATGTGCACCGCGTTTGATGTCATCTATATTTCAAGCGTAATTACACCATTGTTAAAGCGTTCTTTGCAAGCAGCATCGATCACTTTAGTCCTAATAATCTTGTTCCAAAACAGATTATAAACCGCCCCTCCCTATCTTCGAAAAGGTGAACTTGGTGTTGAGTTTCTTCCACGGACGACGTAACTATATGTCGCCTAAGTCCTGGAGCCTGCGGATTATTTAGCGAATCTACAGACCCCTATAGGGTAGTTTTAAATTAGTACATTAGGCAGCCGAATCGAGACCGCTACGGTCACAGAGCAAAGATACGAAGCACGTAAAATATCAGCCCTATTGCCTGGAAGCAGTTGCGGATTTCGTCTCTCCCAAACGTACGTAACGAGCTAAAGGAATTAAGGACAGTGGGTGGATCTATACCCTGTGGACAAAGCGTCGCGTAATGTCCAAACATTTTACGACTGTCTAACGCTGTAGTAGTAGTAGTTTTGAAATCGTATAGGGAGATTCGGTACCGACCTTTTTTTTATCAGAGTAGAACACGTGCCTTTCAAGTAATACTTACTCTAGAGGCTAACGAGCATATACACGATTGTCGTTTTTTTTTTGTTTTTTTTTTTTTTTTGTTTTAATACCTTGATCAATACATCGAATGGTTTTATTGATTGCAGAACGTCTCTCTATTCACAAAGTTGATTGGAAAAGAGTACACGTACACACATACGTGCGTGCACGCGCGCGCACACACAAATGTAAATTAAAAATTTTATTAAATTTTATTAAAAATTTACATATTTCCAGAAAAAGTCAAAATCGATTTGCATCCATACGCGACGTTTTAGAGCACTAACTTGGCTGTGAATAAGTTTCCGCGAACCGCGTTCAGCAGTTTTCTCTGAAATTCCGAGATTACACTCAATGCAACCGAGTATAACAGGCTGTATTGTTAGTATACTACAATGGAAATCGATAACTTTAAATAAAATTGAACATGCAATGAATAAAATAAAAGTGTTTATTGGTGATGAATTACAAACAAATTCCGGTTCTTCATTCCTTTTTTATTCCACTAGAAATATATAGTTGTGGTATGTTGGTAAGAATAATAAGAACCCAATTTTCTACATGTTACAATTCAGTTATGCGAACGTTTTTACAAAATATTATAGATAATCATTACCACATATATTGTGTATCTTGAGTTAGAGCGCGCACGAGCGTCCCCTTAAATTCAGTTTGAATTAATAACAAAGCTTGTATAAGGAAGCTTATTATAATTCCTGATATGCTTTCCGAGTAAATCTGAAATGGCGCTGGAAGTCTTGCGCGACGGCGCGGTGACGGGTGGGGGTGGGTGGGCAATAGGATCGCATTAACGCTTGCAAACATAGACGAGCTGGATGACTACTATACGGATGACAAATGAGTGGGGGGGGGGGGGGGGGGGGGGGGGGGGGGGGGGGGGGGGGGGGGGGGGGGGGGGGGGGGGGGGGGGGGGGGGGGGGGGGGGGGGGGGGGGGGGGCTAAAAAAGACGCAACAGAGTAGCGAGCATCAGGGAAACTCCCGAGGTGGAAAAGGAAAACGACGCACGCGTCGTAATCTAAGACTCGCGTAGCACGGCATAAGCTGCCGGTGGCCGGTCCGTTTTGAACATCCAATCGTTGGACGCTATCGCTGAGGACAGAATCGCAGCAAACGAGGGAGCAATATCGTTTTTATTAATAGGAATTCAATTTCCGCCGACCGGCCTCCGCAATTCCAAGGAAATCAAATTATCCAGTGGAATTGTCGGATATGCCTGTGCGTCCGACAAAATGGAATATCTGTTGGTCTCTCTTTCCCTCGTTCTTGTGTCTCTGTCTTCCATCCACCCACGTTCGTTCGTAATTGACAAAAAGACTTTTTCTCCTCTTAGTCGTTGTACGCCGATGCGACCAAGAGAAAAATTAAATACTAGTGCGGGCGGCGGCAGAGTTTGTCCTCTCGGCCGCGCGCCTTTGCAAATCGGAACTCCCGCGTAATCCGATTTTTAAGACTCGTAATTATGCAAAGCGTTCGTGTTATTTATGGAAGGTAAATCGGTTTGGTGTGTATAATTAAATATGCTGACATCGTACGCCAGAAATAAATCTGAAAGGATTGATTTAATGCATTTATCAGTTATTTATTAGTCGCGAGGCGGAAGATCGAGAAACCCTAGAGAAATTAACCGAGTGCGTAATAGCGTAATAATTTAGCATACAGAGACAGCGGTGAATTTTCCTGTGCAAATTACCCGATGAGAGGCTATAAGCACGTTCCCTTTTCTCGGCTCAATGTTTCGAACCACTTTACTGCTCTTTTCTCAAAATAACACAGTGTTGTTCTGCATTAGCTGCAATTCCGTTAGAAATTTGGAATATATATATATATATATATATATATATATATAACGTTTGAAAGACGATGACGTATGCATATAGAACGTACGGTTTTTAAGCAGTATTGACTGTAAGCCTTCTCAAGTATGAGAGAACATTGACTTATTGAAAATACAATTTTATCAAAATCATGAAATCTGTTAAAACTTTCAATTTATTTCGCTTGTATATCGGACATCTTTTATTTAATAATTTCAGCCATCTCATTAAATACGAACAATGCGTGAAGAATGCAACAGTACCAATTTTTACGCTCGTATGGATATATATGAGAGGTGAATTTCGAACAGAGCGTTGGAACACCGCAAAATGAGAAATAAAACGCCGATAAAGGCGGAGCACGAAGTGAATTTCCGAAATAATAAATGCAAATGAAAGTCGAATTAAAGGACCGACCGCAAAGCGAGCAGCCGATAATAGAATTAAGAAAGACAAATCGACTTTATTTGCGAGGGATTAAAAGAAAGTAATATCCCATTCGCGCATTGTGAGGAGTATGCGTTTCGAAAGCGGTACGAGAGACAGAAAGATAAAGCAAGAGGGAATGAGAGAATAAGAGAGAAAGAGAGAGAGAGAGAGAAATTGCGCGCACTCGAGTACACTTCCGCAAGAATAAAAACAAGAATAAAAATGTGTGGCGCGAGGAAGTGAGCATGGGAGACGCGGGGAGTGTGGACGGAAAAAGCCAATACCCAGCGAAATCGCGCGTTCGCGTCGGCGACCGCAGAGAAACCCCGGATTCCCTCGCTTGCTTTTATACCAGCGAATCAATTTCCCCGGAAATCGCAGAACACTGGCCGGGGCTGCTGCCGCCGCTGCTGCTGCCTCCGCTGCATATACGCGGTGGCGGTAGCGTCGAAGCAGGGGGCGCGGGATGACGCGCGGAGTGCACGCGGGTGGTTAGGGGTGGCCGGGTGGCCGACTGGAGGAAGGAAGGAAGATGGAAGGGTTGTGAGAAGTGTAGAGAAGCAGGACGGTTAGATTCGCAGTTGGCTCGCGGGGGCGGGCGGCGCGAAGCGCGAGGGTCGAACGAGAGAACCAGGGAAGGACGGCGAAGGGAAGACGAGAGGAAGGTTGGGCGCGTCGAGGGCCGAGGCGCGCATTGCAGCACTAGTGGGTGGCAGTAACCGGCAACAACATATTGAGAGAGGCAAGGAGAAAGGGTCGAAACATGGCAAGGGAGAGAGATAAAAAGAGGGAGCGAGAGCGAGAGAAAGAGAGAGAGAGAGAGAGAGAGTAGGAAAAAGAGCGCGAAAGAGGATGAGAGATGCACAGGCAAAGAGGGAGCGGAAGAGAAGAGGGAGAGAGAGAGAGAGAGAGAAGAATGAAGTAGGAAGGGGTTGCACTGTCGAGGACACTTGAGGTGAATGTTTTGCGAATGGTCGGTAGATGTCTGGTTTGTTCGGGGCTGATATCGACCTGGGGCCCCCCCCCCCCCCCCCCCCCCCCCCCCCCCCCCCCCCCTCGTTCTCCCTTGCGTCTATTTCGCCCTCTCTCGCGCACACACTCGTAGGCACCCAGACTGGCAAGCACATACTCCCCCGCCCTCTTCTAGATCTCTCTTTCTCTCGCACACCCACCTCGGTTTCCCCTTTCCCTCCTCTAGCGCCCATCCGTCGGTTAATGCTAGGGTTGTCACTCGCCTTTCTTCCGCCCTTTCCTCAACAAGCTCGTCTTCTTCATCTTCTTCCCTACCTCTCTCTCTCTCTCTCCCTCTCTCTCTTTCTCTCTCGAGGTTGCGATCTTTGACTCGCTCATAGACGAACGACTACCATTTTACGAGATTAAGATTTATTTCTGCGGATCTGTTCTCGGCGAAAAGCCACATTCGATCGTGGAAACCGCATATAAATGCGTTTTTCGTTAGGTTTAGCTACTTTCTCCTCCTCGATTACTCTTTAGGCAGACTGAATAAATCGACTTTTATTTTTAGTGATACTCGATTTCCTTTAAAACCGCAAAATATCCATTATATAATATATAAATATGGTACCTGTTCCGATACCCGCAGTAAATAATATTTGCCTCTTGACGATCTTGTTGGCGTGTTTGGAAAGAGCACTCGTTAGGTGTATGGAACTTTTGGCGAACAAACCAGAAATAAATGAATTGACGAGTTAGCAATACAGTTAAATTTTAAATCATCAAATGTGACGGTGAAAACTGCTAGAAACGAAAGTTATGTCTTTGAGGTTAATTTACATGTGAAAAAGATTTATTATTATTATATCACCGTTAAGTCTACTTTGAACATTATCCTTGTATTTGGATAATTGAATACAACCAAGTATTGGCCAAATATTCTCCATCGTCCGATGTCCGAATACCGTATTAAATGTCAGGTTATAGTATATATATAGTTGTTGATAATTGTAGGTTAGGCGTTTTTTGTTTGACTGGTATACAATACGAGCAATTTTCAAGTAAAATTATTTAAAGGGAAGAACGAAGAACGGTGAATCGCCGTCGAGGAATTAACGATCGTCGATCGATGGAGGGGCAGGCCATGCATGATGTATAGACAGAGACACGGCAGTGACGCGGTAGTGTCTTTAGTCTGGCATTACTGCATAAAGCGTAAGATGATTGCTCAATTAAACTTTGCGCAAACGTGCTTCGGTATACATTTATGCAAGTGTCAAACGCGGAACGATTACGATGCGTAGCCTGCTCGGCTATAGTAACCGCAGTTTGATCTTTAGTAAAACACTCCGTCAATCGGGAAATTTATGTAAATATTTACGATTCTATTCCTAATCAAATGTTGATTCGAGTGCCAGTTATATTTTACTAATGTCCCGAATTAATTAATTCGCTTATCCACGAGATAGGCGATTATTCATGCACTTAATCCAACTAGAATCAAATAAGATGAGCGGATGACTTCAAAGGTCGTTCGTTAATTAGATTTCGACATCGATCGAAAGTCGGGCCAGAAATAGGCGAAGGAAAGTGTGAGCTTTCACCGATTCATCGAATATTTGTGCAGTTTAATCCGTGCAGTGTCGCGTCAAGTTCCATTTCATCGCCGCCGAACTTAAGGCTTTCGTGTTTGAATCGTGTTTAAATTCGCTACTATATTCTAGTGCTATAATTACATAATGGGATCACTGTAGACGTAACTGCCATTTAAATTTTATAAATAAAACACGTAGCAAAATAAGATTTAAAGAATGAACCAATTACGGAATATTATGTGCCCCCGACGAGCGTAACAACCATCAGACAGAGAGCATCAAGAGCAAGAGGAACGAGTGTGAGAGGGTCGTGAGTGAAAGCTGCGTTCAACCCCAACGGAGCCGTAGCGTAGTAAACCCTCCTATATTCGCGAGGTAGTCACATTTGCGTCACGCCTATATGCGACTATACGCTTCGTTTTATAAAGAACGAGAATTGGATTTTAGGACCTCAGTTTTCTTTTAAGGATATTGTCGCAGTTTTTATACAGCTTTCAAGTATATCGCATGTCGTAAAGTTTCGCAATAAAACTTGTGAATACAATTATTTTATCAACGGCACCGTTATTAGTGATTTTTTTCTCGGATACGACCATCATCGTTATCGTTGATGTCGTAAATGCCGTTATTACGATTCATTATCTTTACAATTACCTTCATTACCGATTCATAACGTCACCGTGGTTACCCGAATAATCGTGAATGACGTAAATCAATATTAAACTCTTTTTTACGTCTTTTCTGTTATTGTTTTTCATCGCCATCGTCATGCCTAGTAGCGTTATGGCCATTGTTTGTTAACATTATTGTTGCTATTATCCTTGACTTCAAGTATTATAATATAACCATTATCGCAAATACTACGGTTACTGTCCAATTTGCTATTCGATCCTATCATGGAATTAGTAGTCAACCGAAGTCGTGAATGTTCTCACCGTTATTGCAAATAACAACACCATCTTCGATTACCGCTGTTGCCATCATCATAGCTGTCATGACTGAAATTTCTTCCTACTATTATCACAGTATTTACAGTGCCCGTACGAACATCACCATCCACTTCATCAATATTGTCAATATAATGATCGGCGTTGTTATTTAATTCATAATCACTTGCCAGTTTAGTTGCAATCTGAATCCATCTATAATCACAAGTATCTTTTCGTCATCGCTATCATGATTAGTGCATTATTTATTGTCAGTCGTTAACCACGCATTTCGATATAATCAGAAATCATTGTGGATAAATTGTCTAGCTAATTTATCTACATTCTCCACCTTTTCATTATCGACGCCAATGTACTATCGTTAAAAAGTTGCATGTTTATCGTCAATAAAATTATTGTCATTATTTTTTTTTTAACTCTAGGTTAATAACACAATTTTATTGCTGTACATTTTATCACTTCTGCCTTTGAAATCAATTTTAACACTCGTCACTTGGCTCGAGCGACAAACTTCACTATGATTGCAATTCATCCATCTTATATAATCAATTGGCGTAATACAGTTCTAGTTTATCATCTAATGTCATTGTCACTATTATCCTGAAGTATAATACGATGAAATTAGGTATGACCATCAATTTGATGTAGTAATCATATACTAAAGCCACCGATACGCATTAGATGGATGAAGCGTATAACCGCACTGATTCCTATCTGTATACGTGCCACATAATAGTGGATGAGCATTGTCCACGATGCTTTAAATTTGGCAGGAACGTCGTGCATTGTAAAAAGCTGAATGTCTCCGATATTGTTAGATACCGCGAGACACATGTACAGTTGCAAAGAATTGATATTGTAACGTAGATCTGGAACAACTTCGACACATTTCGGCATAGTATGGTTTGCTTCGTTCCTGGTTAATGTGGCGCACAATATTTTACACAAATGGCAGTTCAACCGTTTATTATTGTCTACTTGTTATGCAGAGTTCAAGGGGTAAACCCAGCTTCGGCTGGTTCAACGTTGATGCAGAAAGAAAAACAAAAGCACGATAGAAGTTGTGGACATATGTATAGTAGAGTTTTCCCCAATTAACTGGTCCGCATATAATTATCAACGAATAATATACCTATATAAATGCTATAAATAAGATTATAATAAGATCTTTTCTTATTGTATATACCTATGCAATAAGAACAGATTAATGGTTGGATGAATTGAATTACCTGCACTTTTTATACTTTCCTTCATCTGAAGAGCTTAAAAATATGTATATTCTCATTGTTATAAGCACCACCATAATTGAAGTTATTATTATAATTTATCGGTGTATTTTCCCCATCCAACGCTATCGTAATTCAAAGGTTGTTGTCACGATTGCAATCATCGTCGCTACGAATCATGTTCAAGTAGAAGGGAGAAAATATAGTTATAAAAGAATATTTATTAACATCCAAGTGATCCTTCGATATCAATTTACGAGGGTAGTTCAACAATTATACGAACCCATTTCATTCTCGCCATTATTTCTCCGCGCCTGAAGTAAAAGCCTACTAAAACTGGATTTAATGTCATCAATGAATGTCTTGTGTGGCGCTTGGAAAAATGCGCCATAAAACTGGTCGTCAAATTTTGAGTTTATTGATTTACATGTTTCAGACGAGTAGAAGGAGCCATGCGCTTTTCCTCTACTCGTCTGTTACCGCGGTCGGTTAGTTAAGATCACACAGTATATTTCCGGCGGGAAGACAACGCCGTACTGGATGGAGTATCAAAAGAAGCCATTTTAGCGCGATCTCAAGATCTATCGCTCTTTCTCTCCTCTACTTCGTTCTGCCTGCAGTTCTTCATCTCGAGTTTTGTCTCTTTCTTTTCGTACGTCCCGTGAACATCCATCTCGCTCGTGTGCAATAAAATAAACGACATTGCGAGTACTTATTACGGATAATGCGACGATACTTCACCAAGAGCGCTTTATTTCTCGAGCAGACGCTCATATTCTCGGTGTGGCTTGTATAAGTAAGTACCTCCTCGAAGGGAAGATCGCCAGCGAGGAAATAATATGTAATCATGATATTTTGTAAGAGATCTTTCTTTTCATTTTTTACCATTTTCCCTGTGTTTACAACGTAAAATCGATGAAATTAAAGGTACCCGAACGCCGTTTGACTTACGAAAAATTTCACTCGCAGAGTAAGCCATATAAACATGCGAAACGAACAAAATAACAACGCATTAAGAATAATTTGTGTAATGTCAGTAATTTCGAATTCGCCGATGCCAACAATACTTCATAACGTGATTTAATTTTCAGTAAATCCCGCATGATAATTTAAAACGATTCTTACCCACTACTCGTAACTTGAGATTAATACATATTCTGAGTTATCGCAATGTACGATTTGAACACGAGTAAAATATTTTTTCGTGTAGCTAAACATTTTACAATTTCCGCGATTATTCTGTTGAATTCTTTCAAAGTTTCGGAAATAGTTTAAACCGATTGTTGGGGTCAAATGGTGGTCGAAGCAACTCACACCAAATAGTACGTTTCCACTCGAGCCACGAATTCACGATTTATTGGTGGAGGCTGAACGTGAGCGCGAGTAACAGTGGCTATTTCGTTCGGCCGATACATGTCGCGAATACTGGCGTAACTACAATACCAATTTAATATGAAGTATAGTCCCTTGTCCTTTTTTATTTCTTTTTGTCTTGCCAAGAATTCCCATTATTATCAGTATCTACTTACTCTACCTGAAAACTGCGAGAGGGCCGCAGAAAATCGTGCCGCAGAAACAAAAAGCCAAGGAAGGGGGGGGGGGGAAGAAAATGCAGAGATGGTCGATACAGAGAAAGGTAGAAAAAAGGAAAGGCGGACCGGAAGTACCACCCCGCTCTCAGCGCTGAAATATAATTCCGCACACATTCACGGTTGGATAATCCTCGTTCGCTTCACATGAAAACTTATTGCGGAACGCGATAGCGCCACTATTTCTATTTTTCTATTTAATTTCTTCATTCTCCCTCCTATATGATTTATATTCTACAGCTTTTGCGCTGCGTCCTGTCTCTTTCTCTTTCTATCATTCGCTTCCTCATTTCGCGTTCTTCTTATTCGCTCTTTCTTTCTACTTCAGCGTGGAGCTTGAAAAGAGCAATTACATTTTTAAATTACGTTACACGATATAAACCTTTCTTTCTCTTTCCCTTTCTATCTTTATTTCTTCTGACCTTTCTCTGTCAGTTGCAGCTCACTACTCTCGGGCCATTCCGCCGCGTACCTGCATTAGTACATATACATATATATATATATATATATGTGTGTGTGTGTGTGTGTGTATGTATACAAGCGGAGTAACAATAGAGAAAACCGGACGAAGCTCGAATCTCGTTTTTCTGCAGGCAGCCTCGACATTTTACTCGTTTCTTGGTCTTCATTTAATCATTTTCCGTCTGCCGGACATACGCGCAATGCTGTCGGAACACATTACGCGCACCGGAAGACACGAGGCGCGCCCCGACCGTTCGGCTTTTGATAACCATTCCTCAATTTTTATTATGAAAATTTGACGCGTCCACATTTATGATAGTCTATACATACTCTACGCCCATATATTTCTCGGAATTATCCAAGGAAATAATAATGACCATGAAAACTAAGCTTTCTTACAATTTTTTCCGATTTTCAATTTTTATACAATTTGACCAATAAAAATTGTGTTTAAGTAAATTAAACAGCTGTGACAATAATCTATTGAGTAGTAAAGTCGGTTTGAATGAAAAGAGCTCTTATAAATGGCCAACTTGTCTTGAAGTGCTTGACATTATATATACAAATGCAAAATAGGTATCGGAAAGTTCTCTTTTGAAGTTTTAGTAAAGCTATTGTGAATGGGATACCTATCGTGAAGTATTGTCAGGCAAGTGTTCTGCGATGCCCGATACAAAAGAAGAGTCATTACTTATTTTTTATGATGACAGAATGAGTGATCAAAACAACTTTTCATGCGATAGTCATCAAACAAGCGAGTATACGTTTTCAAGAGGATGTCAAAATAATAGGCAGTTGGAGTATAGCTTAGAACCCGAAATAGCCGATTAACGTTATTGACGTTCAATCACTCATCTGTCATTGGCGTATTTATAAAGCGATCCGTGTCGATCGTAATATGAAACCATAGAATCTCAGATTTCCCCCTCGATTCGTAGACTCGTCGTACTGTTTGGGCACTTATTTTTATCTGCGCGGAAAATTTGTTTAAGGGGCTGAGGTTGCCCTCTGAAAGACTCTACACGTCAATAATGACGATATATGGTTAATTACGTATTATATACGTAATATGGCGTCATATTTCGGTTCAGTGATATAGTAGCTGAATCTTTCCCACGTAAACACTTTGCATGCACAAATTTTCTGGAGATGAATATCGAACTTCAAGGTTCGTTTCAGTCGGATAAAAGAAAAAGTACATGGAGTACTTATCTGCAGGCAATACATCTGAATATTAAAATGACAGGAGGGGACTTGACTGGGTATTTGCGTCGCTCAGCGAAGAAATTATTCTAAAATTGGATATACGGTAAGAATATAAGGGAGAACGCAAAATGGTAGTAAAGGATCTCTCGACATCTTTTAAAGTGAAAATGTATACTCCAATGAAGTGAAATTACATTCTTCTCCGCATACAAAATTAAGTAAGTTTTAAAAGAAATTGAATGTTATTGAATGAATGCCAGCAATTGTAACGCTGCAATTGTAATGTTTGGAATAGTCAAAATGGAATTTTGAGAATTCCAAACTTTCAAGGTAATAATTACAGCATTTGATTTCATCTCTCCCTCTTTCTCTCTCTCTCTCTCTCTCTCTCTCGCTCTCTTGATGTCATTTAGTTTCTGGTAACATGCTTATACGATATGAATAATGCATCTTTGTATGTTATACATCCATGAACGAGGGTAGGCAATGCAAACGTAATACGAACGTAACATGAAACTCTGCTACACGAGTGTTGAATTCGCGTATACTCGAATACCGACAAAACCTTAATTATACCACTCGAACAAATATTTACTAACATTTAGTTAATTATGTTGTCGGCGGGTGCATGAGCGGATTCATTCTCACCTTCAAGTTGAAAGACGCTACGGCCTATTGTATGCTTATTAAGCAAAATGATTACCTGCATCCGGAAATTTTCAACTCTTATTATCTGTGTATAAATCCAGTCAATTTAAATACGAAAGCTAGGCCAGGAGCTTCGCCCTTCGGCCTTCGGCCGGCAACATCACAAGAGCGTTCCGCCTCCTGGACCTCCGGCTCGCTCTTTTCGTTGTCCTGATTCGACCAAAAACAGGTCACAGAAGAGCTTTATTGTAAAAGTCTCCGAAAAATTTTTTATTATTCAACTTTTGCATTTCTTGTGTTCTGAATCGTGGACATTTCATGAAAAAATAGGAGGTCATTTTCTTTGCGAGAGTGACCAAATTCAATACTCCATCCGAGCTTCGGTGAGGGTTCATCGCAATTATGTTAATCGCTTCGTCCGAATAGATCACTCTGTAGTACACCTTCTTGCCGTTAGTTCGTTCACACATTCAAAGACTAAAAAACGAAGAACTTCTAAAGTTGACTCTTTTCTTTTTAGATGAATATAAAAGAGACATTGATGTTTTATTCTCTAGCATTCCATAAAAATTGGTCAAGTTCAGCTTAATATGCATGATTTAGGGATTGGCTTTCATAATTGTTGAATCAATAAGATCAGGACTTTCAAAGAATGGGCGATAACACTGACTGAATTGCGGAGATTCAAGTTAGAAAGATTAAGTAAAGGATTAGCGAAGCTGCTATCAAAACGTGAATGAAATTAAAACCAGTGTCGTAATTATCAAGTTTCTTTATGGGTAAAGAACTTTTCAGTATTGCCAACAGTTTGTTCCGAGTTTCTTTGAACGGAGCATTCATTTCAAGGGAGTTAAAATTCAAACCTTATTTTAATGCAATTTGTACAAGCATAATGATAAACCCTCTCTCTTTTTATGGCTGAACTAATGATTTGAATTTCAATATAAACCAGGGGCTCCGCGATCGCTGCCTTCTACCGTGCACTCTGTGGTTAAATCCGGTAATTTAACAAACTTTATTGATCAAATAGTTGCGGTCATCCATTTTAGAAAGTTTCATAAATTCTGTAAATTGAAAGAATTTTAGTCACTTGCAATTAAACACATAGGATAAACAAAGTGTATAGACATCATCTCAAAATTAAAATGACCATTTTCAAAACTTCTCCATCATATCGCAGATTGGACCAACGTATTGAATTTAGCAATACATTAAAAAGTATTTGTTTATAATTACTGCGATAAATTGCATTTAATAAATAAAGCAAGATATATCATTTTTTTTAGGTTTGAAAATTCTTTCGTTATAATCGGGGATCACTCAACTTCTAATTGGTCAACTTTCCTCATTAAATTGTGAAAGATATAATTTTTTGTTATATATGTCAGAACGTTCTTCTTTCCTTAGTGTTCGCATAAAACAAAGGCTCAATATCTTACGAAGTTAATCCCGCCAATAAATGAATATCAGGTGTTGATGAAAAGTGCGAGAGACGAATATTGATTATTCAAGCGGATAATAATATAGATATTGCTATACTGGTGAGACCAATGTTCGACGTGGGATTTAGTAAAATTTGGAAGATATACACGGGTGGAGAGTTTTGATAAGCCGCACCCCATCAAGTAATTAAATTTCCCTTCGGTGAGACAGAAGAGCCATTAAAGCCCCCCCCCCCCCCCCCCGCGCTGGTGCGTTTTGCGCGAGATTGGAACGAATCTTTAGCCATGCTTTTATGGCCGACAGGATCAGCAACAACATTTGCAGGAGCGTCAGCAGATTCCACTGTTGGATCACTCACTAGTTTCGTACAAATGCAATAGGGAGTGGGCGGACGTTTGACCCGCAGTGTACCAAACGATCCTCTCGTCACAGTAAAAAGTGAAATCCGCTCCCTCTCGTGCAGCAGCGCGCGCCTGCATTTGTTTTCGTCCACTTTAGGGGAATCTCGATCGCTCGCATTTACTCGGGAAATATGCGGCATTTCCCATTCGATACAATATTCATTCCATTTCGCTCGGCCGTACAGTGGCCGCGACACAGTGCAAAGCAGAGCAAAGCAGAGTAGAGCAGGGAAAACCGGAATTGCGAGGTGGTAGGTAATGCAGGCTGAAAACGAGTTAAAACGTTGCGGATCGACAAGAGGGGCGTATATATCGAGTACACACAAAATACTGGCTGCTGATGGTGTAGTGAACTTGTGCGGCTAGATTACGGGCCTCGTATTTCCATCCGTCGGCTTTTTTGGCCGCAATAAATCAGAGGTACGAGGAGCTGCCTGTTGTTCGCTCTGCTTGTTCACCACCGCGTTGCTTCGTTCATCCACCCGCACCCAGCGTTCCACGCACGTTTCAAACAGCTATTCAATTTGCGGTGGTCAGACTGTTTCGCGCCTCGTGTCCGAAACCCCCAGCGGTTTCTCGGCTGGCGTGTCGACCATCTTCACCACCTTGTGGCTCTGCCGTCGAGACGTTTAAGTTGCCAGATAATCAGTTGACTATATTGAGTAAGCTACTCGTGATATTCCAAAAAGAAAGAGACCAGAGATGCACACAAGTCGGTGATTTTCGATTTACGTAATAAGTAAGTAATAAGGAATGGCTACGAATCGACTCTGACGACGACGATAACGATAACGACCACCACCACCGTACGGCACAGAACGAGTGAAAAATCTCCGTGCGCAAGGAAAAAATGGTTTCGAGTCATTCCGTCAACAAAGATTTACGACGGAGACACGGGGCGGTATTTTATACCTCCCCTGGTCTTTCTTTCTGGAAGACTTAAATAAATTTACTCGATTTTAAGGTGGCTAGAGAAGCTATTGGCAAACTCACGGCGGAAGCGGCAAAGGGGTCGACTAGGGCGAAAGGGGCGCCACGGGGAGAGTCGTTGAATAATGTGCGGACACCGAGGGAACTCGAGGTTTTTGCGGGTATTAACGGATGTATAAAGAGAAAATTTCAACCCGGATTTTAGCCTCAATAATGCACGATGCGAAGAAATTCGCTTCGCGATCGGATAGGGGATCGCGGTCCCTTCGACTCACTACTTGAACGGGGCTTACTGAGTTTTTGATTAAACTATTCATATATCGACCCCCATTGCCTTTAATGGAAGTAACACGTTGGAAAATTGCTGCTTTTCCATGCGATATTTTATCTTTTATAAATATATTACACGCTCTTACGCTTACACAGATTACAATAATGCTATACATAATAACATGTAACAATATATATAATGGCATAAATTGTTTCACAAGTGAAAAACGAATAGCCAATTCTTACGAACATGAAATAAAACTGGAGCGCTACGCGAATTTGCTGTATTCATATTCGCTGTTGCACATTTTTTTTTCAATGCAAAGAGGATATGCTTAGAAAATTGATGTACCATCGTTTATCTTCAGGATACATCATCGTGTTCAGAAAAACCTCAGAAAGTGGCGCATCTGACCTCTTTTAGAGTACATTCTGAGATCATTCTGAACTCCTTTTTATGTCTGCTGTCTGGGAATCTATTATTCTGCGTGATAATAAAATCTTACATTTATCAATACACGCAAGGAGAAAATGCAAAGAGCTGAGATTTCAGCCACGATTGTGTGCTTGACGTGCACGGGACAAAAATCGAAATTTGGCCAAATGGAGCGGGTTGGATGCCAGCAGTGAACCCTAAATTCGAACCTTTGTTCGTCAACTATTTTCATCGCGATTTGTACACAAACCACGTAGTCAGTCTTACAATGCGTGCTGCTTCTACGGCAAACACAATTCCCAAAATGGGGACGAGCTCACGAAACTGTGGGATCCTCACTCTGGTTACTAAGGGAGCGTCAACACGACTATTCCTAACCGCTAATGTTCGCATTATATTATTCTCGCATCGTGCGCATTGATTGTTAAACAATCAATCAAGAAAATATTATAACAGTTGTTTATTATTAATGCTATGAACTGCAAAATATTTGCATCATTGGCATCATCCGATTTTTGGAAAGGTTTCAAACTCTCTTAAATCTTTGTTAACATTCGATTATCAGCCTGTTCAATTTGTCAAGAGTATTTCATTACTCGCCCAAGAAACGATGAAATAAGCATTTTAATCTGGAGATAATCTACCACGTGCGTTTTTACTGAAACAACAGTTATGCGCTTCTTTTATTAATATTCGCGTGTTCATTACTAACTTTTCTATTTATGTTATTCCCAAAATTTCAGTATTCGGCTATCGCAAAATCGGAAATACACGCAGACACATATATCATTCAATTTAATCTCACTTTGCGACCCTACAGCTTTTAATGCTGTAGTGATCCATGGAGAGATTGAATCAATTAAATATTAATTCCATCAATTAACCGTTGTACGAGTCGTCGAGCTAAATTTTTGATAGCGATATTATCCGATACCAGCGGGGGAATCTCTCATATCTTTTATAAGAGATATTTTTTAAGTTAATGCTACCGACAGTTTAAATACTACTTATTCGTTTCAGCTTCGTCATTTCAATGACGCGCAGAATAAAACTAGTATACTTTCGCATGTAGTAGTTATTCCTCGGCTTATATCAATACAATCTGCAAGTCTAAACGATCGTGGCTCATTTGCATTCGACACGCTTTAAAAGTTGCATGGATTCAAATTTGCGTTTCATTTATCTATGTATATTTTAAGCAAATTATGTAAGTCAAAGCGGTATCCTGATAATTGTGCACTTTCGCAGCCGGCCGATAAGATTGAAAGGGAAGTAGGTGGCGTGGTATCGTTGACGACGCCGACGAAAACAATGAAAGGGATTTGTTTTTTTTTTTTTTTAATACTCGTCGAGTCAGAAGTTTCCGTCGGGCAAGGGAAAGTAACTTGGATTTAACTTGCGTAAAAAAGACTGCGAATGAAAAAGGCATTCTTTATGTCCAAAGGCAGTAGCAGCAGCAGCAGCAGTAGCAAACGGAGCAAAAGTTTATACTTCTATTTCAGCTGTTTTTATATATATTGTCACCGACAGAGCCGGTATTTCCTCGATTGTGTTCTGACTCGCTCGCATGGACGGGCATGAATGAATGAAGGGAAAAAGGAACAGAAATAAAGAGGCCCGGGAAATATAATCGCGATACGTGCGTCAAGGGAAATATTAGAGTGAATCTCGCGTTCCTGTTGACAAGCGGGTGTGGGTGTACTCGCCCTCCTATCCTATCTCAGTATTCTCGCTGCACCATCCAAATACAACGAGGGAATGCTCACTGCAGTGCTTTAAAATGTATTATTTACGCGATGCATGAATAGTTCATTACCGAGTCAACGAAATGTATTGTATTGCTTTTAAGAATTCTGTAAAATTGCAATCCGAAGAAGACGTACTCGATTTGAAGTACATTATTGAAATTAAAATTTTACAAATGTCAATATCGTCATGGCATTTTCTAAGGAATGTAATCAATCTCCTTTTAAAGCAACTATTTTAGATGGAGAAATCAAAGGAAATGATCAGAGGAATGTTTTGAAAAGGAAACACTTACGTCGTCGTGTTGTTGGATCAGTCTGTAAAACAGCCGAATCTTCGCCGAACTCTTTAGTCGTTGGGTATATATATGTATATATATATATATATATATTATTATTACCAATAATGAAAATAATAATAATAATAATAATAATGTAAATAATGGATGGTATTGCACTGACAATAAAATGGCATACATTTACGTGGTAAATAGCAGTGCAACTGCATGATTAACCGTCAGCTAAATGATTGGGGATGTATAATCCAGTAAAGAAGACGAAAACCATTTGTCGAATAGTCAGCAATGTAGCTTTCCAGTTGAATGATTAGAATACTTTAGTATGGGGAGGACGGCCGAAATCAATTCCTGAATGATAAATGAGTGTATAATCGTGGATGATATTCGCAGGAGTGCACCAAATTGGTCAAAAAGTACAATCGTCTTTATAATAGTGTGCAAAATGTTTTTTGCGTGTTGCTTATGAGAGTCGCGCAGCAAGTGGTCTACTTCGGGTTATTTTAATCTTGATATTTAGAGATCAAATATTGACCCTATCAATATTAATTTACCGAAACTTACGATGTTGGGTGGTGGTTATCGTCGGCTTAATGAATTCATTATTAATTCAGATTTCTTTCAATGATTACGATACTGCAAAAGAAGATAAGAAGTAATAAGCGAAGAGAGCAAATTATACATGGGGTAATAAATTTGTTCTAAAAAATATCAATTAGCATACTCCATTAATGGCAGTTACGCTTCTGCGAACGGTGTTCAGCGAACGTTTGGAAAAAGAGCGTGAAATTAGGATTAATTGCTGCAAATACAACGAGTCCCTCGAAGTAGATGCAGATGCTTGGTTTCGAATGAAAACGGGAACAAATAAAAAGAATAATGCGCGAACGTATAATGAGAATGCGCGCGCGCACCTGCTCGATCGCGAGTCGCTTGCGCCGCCCGTAATAGTAGAGGATTCAAAAAATTGATATTAATCTTATGCCGCGCGAGCGCAAGTCCAAAGGAACGACTGACAATTAGTATCACGCAAAATCAATGTATCGAAAGCGAGGCAATTTTGATGTTGCCATTTCGGTATGTATACGAATAACCGTACATCCTGTGCGTTTATTATGTATATACTTTGTTTTTCTTTTTCACTCGTTTCTTCCGAGGTAATTTCACACGTGAAGAAGTCACTTTTCCACGTGACCACTTTTTTAAATTCCGTTGAATGAATCACATTTTCTTTGAAGTGATCTTTTTACACTTTTAATTGAGTTTCATTACTTTAAACGTATCTTATTATTATCGCATTCATTACGTAAACGGTATAACTGAATTGTCATGTTTTTTTCCCTTTTTTTTTCAAAGCATTGCTATGTTTTGTCAAAAGCACACGGATAAAACAAATTCGCTATAAAGCGAAAAATTCGGTATTGCAGCGCAAAAATTTTGGCCGAATCCCGAATGATTTCGGGATTAGACTCGTGCCGGGTATAATGTATTTCACAAATATACGATAATGACGCAATTGAAGTTTCGCTTCACGGAGCAGTATCGTTTCCATCCCGTGGTAGCGAAAACGAATCCTATACAAAGGAACGAAGTAAGAAAGAGTGATGTGAGTAAGAAAGAAGGGACGATGCGAACCTAAGCCCATTTGTGCGGTAAATTTCTGGGCGAAGCGACGCGTTTTCCCTGGTGCCTTTCGCGTTTATTCGCCCTCTTCTCGCTCCGTTATATCCGTCGACTATAGGCGGGCGGGCGGGCGGACGAGCGGGCGGATGAGGCGGTCTCGACTCGACATTCGCGTACATTTCGAATTAATTGAACTGTAGCTCGCGAAGCGACGCGCACAATGCAACATTGTGCGGCCGCGATTAATAATACTCCGTCGCGTGCAGGGATGTAGAAAGAAGAGGGACGGGACGGGGTATAAAGGGGGATTTCTCGCGAGACGCGGTGCCCAAGAAAAAGGACGAGTGCGGAGAGGAAAAAGAGAAGCGATGCCGACGAGAGAAGGGAAGACGAGGATAGATGTGAGGAGGAGACGAGGAAAAAGCAGGGGAGAAGAGCAGAGAGAAGAAAAGAAGGAATTAAATTGCTTTAGACGGTATAAAAGTGGCTTTCTGCGGGTAAGCCCGCTCGCGCATTCTCCACGGTGCAAGATCAAGTATGCTGGCAAGTTTCCATATAACACCACACCATACTACAGCGCACACACGTAGCACCGCGAGCGTCGACAATAAACGCTCATTCAAGAAAAGTTCGGTCAACTCTATAGGGTGTATATATATATATATATACGTACATATACGATCTCTTGTTTGTCACGAGACGGTGCGTTCGATACGTTTGTTTGCGCGACTGCTGCATATGCGTCGTCCGATGCAATAAAGCACGTCCTCAACACGGCCTCGGCACGTCTCGGGTACCAAGACAGGACCTACGCTGTGCAACGCGCATTATTGGCACCGAAGCTTGCTTCGTGCGTCGACAAATTCACGACGTTTCGTGACTCGATGAAAGAGACTTTTCTATTCCTCCAGTTGTATAGGGTAGGTATATACACGTATACCTTCATATTTGGTGGTGTACTCTAACCTACACACGTACGCGAATGATCGACGATGAGATGGGACGTTGGAATTTCGTTTCTGTACGGATTTCTTCAGCATCGCCTCGAATTCCAACACTTTGAGAGATTGCATCACGCGGCGGCCGAATGCGCCATGAAAAATTCTTTCGATTGATTTTCCGAATTTCTATGTTGGAAAAGCAATTCATCTTGTAACGAAAAGTCGGCTTTTCACGAATATTGAAATAAGATTTGAAATACATAAGAAACATTTCTCTTAATGTAGTCAACAAAGCATCTTATTCAATGGAATAAATTTGATTATTGTGGAGGGTTTGTACAGCTATTCAAGTTTGTTAACGTCAAGCCTTATAATGCACAGCTAAAGTAAAATCTTGAGTAATAATGGCTACAATGGAATTGGATTCATACTTATTATTGCACTTTAAATAAGCACTGATTTGACGAATCTCTGATGTCGTGTCGCACGCACGAGTGTTGCATAATAACAAGAGTACGACGTGAGGATCTCGAGTATATGAAACATTGTTGATGCATCACACACCTATTATGGTACCGTATAATTCAAGTGTCTTTCAATTTCTGAATCGAATAATTTGGCGGTTTTGCTTCGACTAAAAATAAGCCGTTACTGGCTTTTTTTTTTTTTTTGTTTGGAGATCTGGACGAACCTCCATTGTGTTGGATTGGCAATGTCGTCTCACACATAATATTCGAGACGAGACTATTCGTTACAGCAAACACGTGATCCTCGAAGGATCATTCACGCTTACACCTGCACAGGCATGCACGTACGTGCATGGATGTGGTGAGAGGCGGCCCGGCGCGGCGTTGAGAAGGGAATGAAGGGATCGCAACCTGCTATTTTATGCAGTAATGAGTAATGAATAATCACTTACTAGTGATGCTTGGTGCAGAGTTGCTCCTATTTTCGCTACATACATAATCTGGCCAAATTCTTATTTAAATCGACAGTTTTGCAATTCAAATTGCGTAGTTTCGTCGTGGATGTTCACACATGTTGATTTCGCTGAGCATATAGCAGCCCTCAACAGTTTCAATTTGAAATTTTACGCCCTCTTGATTTCTATCCCCTCCGTACCAAAACATGTTTTGTTATTAGGTTATATATGCGAACCACGATAGAAAAATGTTTAAGAGCTTGCGCAGTGTTCTTTAATTTCATCTAAGCAACCAATTACGAGTCCTTGCTATAACATACGTTTGTCTCGCGATTGCAGTTTCTAATTACTACTCTGGGGTATTCATTCATGTTAATGGATGTAGTAGTCAGCATTTTTGACACAGCGTTTTGCCACTAAATGTCTATAAATTAGTTCAGAAATCTTACAAGCCAAGTAATAAAGTGCCTTTTTTTAATGATGCAGCGACGATAACAAAAATCAACTTTTCACAAACTGAAGAATCTTAAAGTCAAGAATATACATTTATGTGATTTTAAAAATCTTACAAATTTATTTAAATCTAATTAATCTAAAGCATTACGGCAATGATTCAATGGGTTCATTTTCCAACTATTATACCGCTTTCAATTTGAGTTGTATCAACGCACAGTGCAATCACATTGAATCGTCATAAATAACTCGGCGAATAAACGACGAGTAATCACCGAGTACCGCTTTACCCGTAATCCATGCTGCTTTAGATTAAGGAACGTACCCACTTCCCCCTGAAGCAGTAAAGATTCCCATTGGATCCAATTTAAAGAAAAAAGGTAAAGATCAAGAATATAATTCCTCGTCGTTTTCCCGAAGGACGATCGTGTAGGAGGGGGGTCGAAAGCTTGTTATACTTTAGAACAAGTATACGAGCCGAAAAACGGGGTTTATAAATTCTCCCCAATGCGATTATCTCTAAAAGACGTGACTGTCGAACTACGTGATCTTTTGTTTTATGAATCGACAGAATGGATCGCGGTATATATAGTGGGTTCGACTTTGGCATGGAATGCGTCAGGAAACTTGGAGACACTGTCCGCGTCTCTCGTAACTCGGAGAAAACTTGGCACTAGTGAGATAATAAATAAAGGGAGAGAGATAAAAAGAGAGGCGTAAAAATATCCCCAGAGGGGTTGTTATTTCCCCCAGACCTTGATGGCGACGACGAGGAGGGTCGACGCTATACTCAAAATCGCCAGAAGCGCGTAACAGATGAAATATTAAGAGATGACGGGAAAACCGCGATTGTACTTCAACTTAGACTGATTCAGCTCCCAAATGTACCTCTTGAGAAGAAATCTTATTACTATTCAAGCAAATCGAAAATTTATGGAGGGTTCGTTCATTTTCATCTTGTTTATCTTCATACGAGGACTGTTTTATTGGTTAAAGGGTCGGTGGCTGACTTTTCGCCGCTTTTCCCCGACGCCCGATCCTTTTTTAGCTCAGTCCAGTCTGGTTTTCGCTTCTGTTTTATTCCCCTCTAATCTTCAGCTCTGTCTGCCTACATACCTACCTACCCTACCATCCTATTTCAGCTTGTCCTTCCTTAGATTTACTTAACTTCCCTTCGGTTAGCTTGATGGATCAACATTTGATTGTCCCTTCCTACTTTAGGTTCAATTTGCTTTATTTGCTCCAACGTACCTTAATTTTCTCTTTTTTCATTTGATTTTATGCATTCATTCGTAATTGTTAATTGTCTTTTGAGCGACACTTGTCATCGGTACCTGAAACTACCGAACCAACAATCTACATAGTAAAAATATGAATAATGAGAAACAACATACCGACAAAATTTGTAATTCAAGTGTAACCGTTTAGTTATTCAAATATTTGTTAAAACTTTACTTTAAACTATCATTTTTGCTCTCGTCAATGAAAATGGATAAACAGAAAGTAAAGATAACTGAATGTGGAAATGCATCTTATCAAATCTTGCGCTGCATTGGGCTACAGTTGGTTGAATGTAGAAGGCAGTAGTAGGTTTGGCAATAGTCTCCGACGTCAATTAAATTATAAATTCTTAGCGCATTGATGTCTAAGAATCAGAGATTCCTGTAAACATAATTAGGGCAACTGTTTCGTGTCAAGCTTCTATTTAAAATTGCAAATGTTGCAATCATGTCTGTACTAATTTTGTAACAGTTGTTTGTAACAGTTTGTTTGTAACAGTGGATATCATGTTTTGTTATCAGGCCAATCACACCAAACTGGACATTAAATTCATCCTTTTAATTGTGGACATTCCGGCAGCTTTACTTAACTTAAAAAAGCGTTGAATTCTTGAACGTTTTTTGAATGAAAAATTCTCTCATTAATTCCGTCATTTTACGACCTTGTCTTGTCAAGCTAATTACAAACAAGAGTAAAATCCTTTATAAGTAAATAAGAACTTAATTTCCAGATATACAGAATTGCACTAGTGGAAATTAACAAGCCTCGCACTGACAATAAGAAGCAAAAAAGACGGTAACAAGAGTCTGTTAGTAATGGACGAATCGAAAGTGGCGCATCGAAATAGCGTCGTTTACGTAAATCGCAAGATTAACGCTATGTGACGAAACATTCGTGTACGTTATATATACACGTGTAGTTAATTGAATTCGAATTCGGAATGTAGAAAGGCAAGCAAATCACGCGTTGTACGAGACAGCGGCAGTCAACACAGCGCAGCGCCAAGGAGACTTCTCATGTTTTATTGAGCAAGTGAACGTTACGTAACAGGGTCGTCTGGTCATCCAATGCGGTCGTCAGACGGGTGTCGTTCGTCATGTCGTCGTGGCTGTAACTCGCTACACAAACGCTCATCCGTAAGACTTGCCAAATTCAGGTGTCATGCGCGAGTATACAAGAATTGCTAATGTCCCGATTGTCAGAGAAATTGCGAATTTACCTCTGTTTGTTATTGTTGAAAACATATAACTCCGACGATGGTTCCTGCAGTGTTTCCTTCTCCTTCCTTTTTACGTCAACTTTAACATTAGGTAATATCAAAAGCGTTATTCGAGGCTGTGGGAAAGGTCGATACAGGCGTGCAATTACGGACAATTAGGTGGGTACCCGTGGCTAACTTTTACAACTTCATTTTCCTCGGTAAACTTCGGAGTCGTTTCGTTTCGCTCGACGACCCAATGGATCCTCCATCCCAACCTACTTGAAACTTTGTCGTTTACCGGTCTGGATGTTGTTTCCCTTATGGCTTGCTCAGTTTGCTGCGCGTTCATCGTCCACTAACTCGATCTTTTAATTTTTACCGTTTTTAATTAGAACTATATCATGTTGCCTGGAATAGTCTCTACGTGTTCAAATATCAATTACTCAAAGAAGGTCAATTGAAAACCATTAAGTGACATCATTCAGGCAAATTGCTAATCATCGCATGTACTCGGAATTCAGTTTGTCGCAATTACAGTCGACGAAGAGAACTGCATCATTGTCCAGATATAATTGAAGATTATCATCCAGTGCAGTTAGCGGACAATAGATCTACTATATGTAAAGAGAGTTTATATCCGAGCTATTTGCAATGCAGATTCCAGGATCGTTTAATTTAATTTTAGAGCCACGAAACATAATTCGCGATAAGTCGTCAGCGTAAAACACGTCACCTGACGTAATCTTTCAATCTTATTTCTTGGGTTTTGGTTTTTCAATTACCCCGATAGAGTTGGCTGCGCATTTAATGCGCGAAATTGAAGTTTCTCGACGAAATTCGAATTGACTCTCCACACGAATGCCGCTAGTGAAGTGACATGGAATTATTGGCTAGAAATATGCGGAGAAAGAGAAAGGAGGAGAGACGGAGAGAGAGGAAGAGAGACAGAGGTTGAGAGTGAGTGAGTGAGTGAGTGAGTGAGTGAGAAGTAGAAGGAGACGGAAGGTGGATTGAGAGGGAAACGCTATTCAGAAGCCAGTTCTCAATGCAAGTTAGAGCGATTCATGCCGCGGAACGGAACTGAATATGGTATTAGGGTGACAGCCGTTGCCGTGCCGCAGCATGGTAGGCAGCTAGTGTCACGGTAGTTGCGAATAGCTGATAGGCAAAGTCAGGCGTTTCCCCCTCGTCTGTGAGCCTCCGTGTTAGCGAGGCATGTCCTGACTTATTGCGACGAGGATTCATCATTCGCATGTACGGCATTGTGCCCTTCGTATCCCGTCGCTGCGTTGGTCTTAAATCTTAATAACTTACCCCACGCTTGGCTCAGGCTTGTTTAATACCCCTTTCTGATTTACAATCTCAATTAAGACGGTGCAGATCGGTACGCCTGTTCTCGCGAATGAAGTGTTCAAACAGATAATGTTGACTCGATTATCGTCGTTTCCTCGGCTGTCCTAATATACTGTCTTTCAGTGAGGTCATAAGGCGGCTTTCCATTATTTCGATTGGCTTTTTGTGCTGTCGTTGCGTGTGGGAGGAGGATACATTAATTTACACGATTCCGCGCGACGAGTTGGTGAACCACAGATGGATTTTTGTTTAATTGGAACACACATTGCTTTTTTCACGGTTGGTGAGGGTCATTTCCAAACCGTGACCTTATATTCGTTACTTAATGGTTCATAATGAACATCCCTTTAGAAATAATGAAGGGTGCACTCAGTTCAGCATTCAGTTCTTGTACGCACAGTTCCATCTACTTATGACTCTCTGTGCATCTCAAAATGTTAATTGACAACAACGCACTTCGTAATACTCTTATACAATTTTTTGCATGATTTGTTTAATGTAATTTTTGCAACACTACAGTAACTATACAATAACTTGTGAATTTATCCGCAAATGATGGCAATTTTACAATACGAAAGCAACGAGTTGCTATACCTGACTATACATGCATTTATCCTGCGTACATTATTGAATATTGTGACAATATGTTACTTTATTTGTTTATAGAGTAATGTTTAGTGATTGATGCAATCAGCAATTCTTTTAGATAAGTTTTTAAGAGTCGTCGTACTCTTAAAAACTTTCTTTTATTATGAAGTAATCGCTCTTTTAATATATCCCAAGACACTTTTGCAGTCACAGATTTTTTATGAAAGCGTGACAATTCCTATTCCTACAACAGTTTTTTTTCAGTCGATTTTCGCTTCATTTCATCTTTACCCCTATAGATAGATATCGAGCCTTTGTTCGCAGGACAAATCAGCGGTTACACAATCATTGATCAGCTTGCGTCCTGCGTCTATTCGGCTCAGACGAGATTCAATTAATCGTGTACAATCCACGCACACGGTGAACGGTGTGAGGGAAGGGGCATGATTGAGAAGCGTATTTCCTCGTTGTCGTGCCATTTACGTAGAATTAGCGTCGTGACGGCGAGCTTCGCATCGCAGTGTTCCCTTCCGAAATTGCGCTCGGCCTTTACCTAATTTTCAACAGAATGACCGGAATGCAATCTGCTGCACTGAATTAATACAAAGCTTTATCGGGATATTTACAACGATGTCCTATTCCCGAATGATTTTATCTCGCGTGCAATTCAGCTAAAATATAGTTGAGGAATAGAATTATAAACATGTTTGATTATATGATATTGTTTAAACAAATGAATTATGCGATTCACTTGTTTGCCAATTTGTTTCTTAAAGTTCGAGGCGAGACATTACGGAAAGGTCATTGTAACAGTGCCGTGCCGTGTATATGTATATGCGAACTTTGATTAAAAATTAAAATGGACTGGAGCGAGTCGTCATTTGATCTACGTGAGTATTCATTGCAAATGTATATCGTCTACGTTCAATTAGCCCTCGACATATCGTCTTATATACTAACTTTTATATACATTTTCAAACACGAATAAATGAGACTCATTCTGAGGAAATAATAAAATCATTTTTATCGGATTGCAGAGGAGAAGAACTCACATTATATATTAAGTCCTGTAATTGATTAAAAAGAAGAAATGAAAGTTGACAAGCCATAAATTCCGGGATAAAGGACACGAGCGTTCGAAAAGAATATTTGTTTATCTCGTCCTGTAATAAATACGTCAAGATGTCAAAGAATTATTTCGGACGTGTTCAATTTACAAATGAACATACGGACGAATATACGAGTTTTTTTGGGCGCACGGGGAGTATAGAGTACCAGGAGTGGCGGCGGCCGCACCTCGATATAATTAAGATCGGCTATTTGCGCCATGAATTAAAAGCGTCCGTGCGGAATGCGGCCCGGATCAGATCTCACACTGCTGCAAACGGATGTACGAGTATTATGCTGGCTGACACTTAATAATTTTACGTCGTCCCTCCACGACCACTATAACATTTTTCATCATTTTGATTCCGTAACCTTGCTTGCTTTATGCTCGTTATTTCGGTTCGGAATGCGACGGGGAATTTTTTAGGTGCCATTTTACTTCCTCTTCAACAATTTTCATTATGGCGATATCAGGTATCTAATTAAATTTTCGTAGCAGATGTTTACAACCATTATTGTAATCGAGCTAATTAAGTTTGATACAGTTGTCGAGCAACTTTTCGAAGATGACGCGAATCGCTCGCGGCTATTTCGAACGAGATGATTAATTGATTGTTATTTGGTATCTTTCGATGCAAGCAGTTTCCATGATTAATTGCGTCTATAAAAATACGCCATAACCTGTCATCAAATTGTTGTAGTATTTTTCTAGTGTTAAAACAAACTTTTATACAAGTTGATTTTAAAACACTATATTAATCCGTTATTTTCTGCGGTTTACTTCCGCCCACCAAATGAACTTTTCAAGTAATCTAACCCTAGTAGAAATCAGTTTGTAAATATCCGGGTAAGCTTGGCCCTGACTCGCGCCTGGATATCTATCAAGGCGCGAGTCAGGACCCAGATCGCGCCCGGATATTTGGGAACAGATTTCTACTAGGGAATACCTATGCAATTTTACAATACGTAATTTGCAATACGTACTGGTAAAATGTTCAGTATCAACGTAAGTAAATATGGATGAAATAAGGCCTTTTCAGACCTCAACCTTTAGAGGGCCGGAAAACCATTATTTTGGCTCATTAAAAAAACTTCTTTAATTTTTATTTTTAGATTAAAATATCAATTATTTCAACATTATTACCACTTTTTAATGTCATTTAAGTCAAACTTATCCTTTCCAACCCTTTTTTAGCTACCCCGTACCCCTTGAATGTACTATAGTATATCTTTGTGAAAATAGTGCATTGTTTTATTTGGATTTAGAGTCAATAAATACATCGAAAACATGTATTTGCAGTTTCAAATACGTAAAAAATGAATTTCATGGTTAAAGGGGTGAATTAGCCACAAAGCAACTCTTTGAATTTGAATAACAACCCTGTAAACTTATAAAAGATACTTTATTTTATGTGTAAATTATCTTATGTAACAATTATATGACGAAAAAACAAAAATATATCATTGAAAAAACAATTTTTTCGAACTTGAAATTTTTAACATTGGCTGTTCCGTACGGGACCGGAAATCCACTAAAATGGCACGCCCCCCTTATCGACACTTTGTCTACGTTCAATCAATGATATAAGATACCTTTTGTCCCAATATTTTAAGGTGAATTTCCGTCTCAAAATCCCGGCCCTCTAAAGGTGAAAAAGGTTCTAAAGTAGAACAATTATACCGACCGAGGTTTTCATAACAAAAAGCGTCTAAATAAAAAGTGACGGCAACGTTTTTTTTCCCGAAATTTGGGCTATCATATCGTAACCTATACAATTAAACGAGTATTATTCAAAATGAATTATTTTTGTCGGTGGTAAGAGAAAATAATTTATTTCAGATAATCCTCATATTAAATTTCGAACCAATGGCGCCGACAGTTTTTTGGGGATGAAACATGATGTGCAGAATCACCATTCCAAAGCCCGAATTTTGAAAAACCTTCTAAATCCTTTTTTATTTACACTTTTCCTATTTTGAGGTTACGTCGTTAATTGTTCTACTTTAGAACCCCCTTATTACTATAAATTCAGTATGATTGATGTGTATAACATGCAACGATAAAAAAGACAATTTATATACACTAAATGATAAAGAAAGTAAAATATTAAACTGGTGAATTTAATATCACATATAATGGATCATGATTTAATTTTCATATAGAGTCTAAAAAAAACGCGAGATTTTTAAATCATTGAACAGTAAAGAAGTAATTATAGAGGTGTAGATGTGCCCGTTAAGACGAGATTGAATTTAAATATTGCAGTACATGCTGGTTGTAATTTACATCTTATTTAGATCGTATCGACAATCGCGATAAAACAAACATATTCGTCTTCTTTTCTAACGTATAATAAATAAACGAGATATTATATTTTTATGATTTTATTTTTTTTTATGTAAGTCGTGTAAAACTTCAATCTCTGTACATGTCCATTTGATCTAAAATTTTTAGTAAGCATCTTGACAAATTCAAATATAGTTGCACATTATTATTATTCTACACCTCCATTTAATCCGTATATTAGATGTAATATTTTGATTTTAAGACCCAATTCGAAATATCTATCCAGGAACTCCTTGAATTTTTATTTGATTGATAACAATTGCCACATTCGCTATAAGCTTATAGATTATTTTTTTTTTGTCGACATTTCTGTAAAGATTTTCCATTTTTTACACTGTAGTAATCCTAATATAGTTATTTGTCAATGGCGAGAGAGAAAGAGAGTCCATATATAATGGAAGAGATAATAGAGCGAACGAAGCCGAGGAAAACACATGGAATATACGAACGCACCGAATGTAACTCGTGAATTAATTAACTCATGTATCTATATTAAAAGAGCCCATTTACGTATAGGTATATAGTTATAGTTATATAGTTAGACAGCCGAGTTCTCTAGCTATCTGTATAAAATTACATGACTAATTTACTCGTTTAGGAAGTAACTTCTTTCATATACCAATTAAACGTCGCGATTTTAATGATACGAATATACGTAATTGCGATGTATAAAGTACATTCGATTAATCGATTATGCTCGAAGGACCTGTCTTGGCCGACCAAAAGTAAAGTGATGCAAAGTTGGGTGGTACGTGTATATCGATCAAGAAAGAACGTCAACTATATATATGTATAGTGAATTAACAAGAAAAAAGCACCGGCGGCAGAGACGACGAGTTATATATTTAATCGATACACCTTTTTACCAGATAATTAAGTTAACCGAAAAAGTTTTTAGCGTAATTGCTTTTACGGAAATTGTTCGGTCATAACTCATTGAACTTAACGTGATAATGGATTCGAAAGACTTTTTGTTCTTATGCAGCTGCGAGGAACGAGATTGACTTCTGAAAAGCCGCTGAGGTTCGAATCTACTTAAACTCGGAACGTTCAGCCACTGGAAATTGATTAATGTGGCTGTTCAAACTTGCCAACACGTCGGTATACTTTCATTTCCTCCCACCCGCCCCCTCATCTCACTTTGCGAGAGCGCGAGCAACAGAGTATTTAACGAGTCTTTCCACTTTTTGGATCTAGGATTCCCCTTTATTTATTTTGTTGGCAATACTATACTGGCCGATGAGAAATAGAGAGAGAAATAGAGAGAGAGAGAGAGAAAAGATCGTCTTACGATCTGTACTCTTGATCCTGACGCGATACTCAAGATTGATGCGTGTTTCGTATATCTGACAGCGAGTTTCTTTTATTGCAGATCGTCAGGTTGGCACTATTTTGGGATAATCCCCGGATAAACCAATGATTGCGTCTAAATCGAGTGCTTGTCTCCGGATCAGATCGCCCTTGTACCAAATTGCCGAACCTCCGGCTCGAAAGTGCAAACTGCTCTCCCTCGTAGTTAATTACAACCGAATTGATTTATCCGATCCGTTCGCCCTCTCTTTCTCTCCGTCTCCTCTCATGGTCCTTGTGCCTCGGCTTCCACGAACGGAGCCCGTGCCAGGGTGCATAATGAAAATCGACTCGATTTCCAGATCGCCTCTGGCCTGACTGCAGAAGCGGCGTGCAAAATCCGATCTCGTCAATCAGATGCGTTGTCGTCGTCGTCGTCGTCGTCGTCGTTTGCATCATCGGTACGTAGCTTCGCTTCGCTTCTCCTGTCTTCTTATTACGCGCGCTAGCCCCGGAGGAATTTCCAAGAAGTTCGTACTAGCTGACACTTTTTCTCGCGTGAAGATGTTTTACTATACGACGAATAAATTTACTGCACACGTTATTCGCTCGATGTTTATTTGCTCAAATAGCAGAATGGCCTATTATCATCATCGTCTCGGATATTGCGTTTATTGAAACGATGACGAGAATGCCACGTGGCAAATACAAATTCTTTTATCCCGTGCATAGTGTGTTATTTGGAAAAATTAAACATTTTAACGTTAAATTGTAATAATCATTGAAATTAAACCCTCATGAAATTCGGTTTGCGCATTTTCTATGACGTCGATACCTTACAGAGCTGTACATGGTGAAATGTAATCCTTGATGCATGTGATTAATCCAGTAGGGCTTCCTGATCAGATTCGGATAAGGATTTATTTCACTTTTTTAAAGCGACTCTATGTTTCGTCTACTACTAACCGCATGCACAGCAATTGTTCAAAAAACAACAAAAATCTCAAACATCTTATGATAATCAACTTGTATGCACTTGAAGAACTAATCGGCTCCCTCCTAATCTGACCCCTATTACGTCTGTTATTATTTGGAAACACAGAAGGGACAGGCATATTACGACTATGTAACATTTATGTAACAAGTGACAAATACATGTCACATTACGGTTACTGGTTTTAATCTCTTCAATATTTAAGGATGTCGCATGTCGTTTCTCTATTATCTATATATTCATGCAAATCAAATAAGGGAACGTTTCCGTAGTAGAATGTAGTCTGCTTTTCATGAAGATGTTTTATAATTATGGATAGGTTAAGGATAAGGACATTCTTGACAGACTGGAAGGAAAACTCAATTCATCCTGGTTCGATTTCAATCGTATATCCTTGGTAGGGACCCTTGGGAGGCTCTTTGGCAAAATCTCATTAGAATCCCACCGAATGTGGGGCCAGCCAGAGCAGCTTTTGGCGTATTGCGACGTATACAGAATATATTATACGCGGTAACTGCTCGTGATAATAAATCGAGTAATTATCGAAATACGTCAGATCGAAAAGGCGAGTAGCCCATATATAAGCGCCGAAAATTGATTATTATTAGGGACTATTTTACGACAATAAGGGAATTTCCAACGATGATATCTCGAACAGCGCTGAGCAAGCATTATATGAGAATACACAATTCAAATATGATTTATTCATGTGTTTATATCGGTATCTCGAATACCGTTTATGGGCGAGATCTCCAAGAAGAACATAAATTGAAGGTTGAGAACGAGGGAGGCAATGCGCCCAAGACTTTCTCTCTCTCTCTCTCTCTCTCTCACTCCCTCTATTCGATCTGCCTACATCTATCTCGCTTTTCGCAGTCTCTTCTTGCTTCCTCCTATTAGGCATTAGAGTCCAGAGAGGTTGCTGACACGGATGTGGTTGTTACCTTTTCTAAAGCCCGATGCGTGCTGACACGTGCGAAGGAACGTGTCCCTTGCCCTTTCCCCGATCTTCATCTTTGTCAGAGCCTCTGTCTCTCTTCTTTCCCTCTAGACATTTTGCTTTGGCCTCTCCTCTTATTCGCGTCTTTTCTCTTCCGCAGCCTCCGCATCCTCCACGACGCCTTTCTCTTCTTATTCGCGCACCCTTCGTCGACATGGCAACCGAATAATTTATTGGGCCTTTATCTATTTACATGACAAAACTCGATGCTGGTCTCGCACTCGCGGCAGCCTTCGGGAATAAGCCAGCGTGTACCTACGAAATGTATATATACGTGTGTATATATATATATATATATATATATATATATATATATATAGGTATATATGCATGTGCACGCACGCGAGTTCTTCTTGCCGGCTGCGTAATCAATTTTCACTACGCTTGTAAGATAGTCGTCGAATCTTTTTTCTCGACGAAACCAAACAAATTGCCAACCGAGATTGTTAGGCAAGTTGATTTCTTTTCTTCGACCGTATGGAACGGGCGCCGTCGAACTGAGCTTATGGATGTGCCGATTTCATTGAGGGAGGATCGTCGATTATCCAAAGTTAATAGTAGTGAAAAAATAAGTGGTCAGGGTAGCAAAGCTTGATGTTATCCTTTTTTTTAATTTCAAGATACGCGACGTTTTTATTTATGTGATGATCGAAGTTTAATGATTTATGTTCAATTAGAATGCATCTGGTTATTTTTGTAAAGCACGATAATGACTGCCCTAAAATAATCAATATTTTGCTTATGCTTTTGCAGTATTCATTTTCTGTATAAAATATTGCTAACTTGAGAATTAGTCAAGGCGGGGCTAACAAGGTATCAGCCGTTTCATGAGAAAAATAAAGACATTGACAGAAGTTAATAAATGAGTCATCAGGTTTGAAGTGAGGGCAAGTTTTATTCGCAAAAAATATTCAAGGCAAAGTAACATCATTGTATATTTTAGTGCATGTCGACATTATACCCGTAAATAATATATCAGACTGCCTAATGACGATATTACGTCGTTCTGTTGTCACTCCCTGCAAAATTTTGAATGTTTATTAAATCTGAAAAACTTTTTCATTCGATTCATGGTACTTCTAATTATTTCCGGAAATTCGAGTATCAGATATAAAGACCATTTCATATAGTTTCAGCGTCATTGATTACATAGGCCACAAAAAAACCTTTTTGTTCTAGGGTTGAGACAACATTATTCCTATGTACTTTGATTAGCTAAATAGGAATTCGCAACAATAAATAGGAGTTTCCCCGCTCATTTCCGAGAAAATCTCAAAAAATTGTAAAAAATAACACATTTTTATAGCGATACAGGCTTACAAAAAAATAGAATCTGATATTCTATTCGGGCTGCTACCACGTTATCCCTATTAAAAACACGTTTCTGTAGCGAGAAAGGTTTAAAAAAAATTGAATACGATTTCTCTCAGGTTATAAGATAAAAACAGAATTTTATTGGTAAATGCACAAACACACTTGCATTAGACTATCCAGATTTTTAGACTGTAAGAAAAACTGGACACAACAGTAGGCTGAAGGCGAATCTTGTCGAAATACCTAATATCGAAGATACCTCCCTTCAATTTAATCAGAGAGAATTCACATTCTATTTTTTAAAGCCATATGCTCACTATAAAAACTTTTTTAATAATGTGGTATGAACTCCAGAAGATATAGATTTATCAGTAATTGACCACTTTGATCGATTGTTATCGAAAATGCTTCTTAATTTGAGTTCACATATTGAGTTCACTAATACTTTTCAATAATGTTAACAAATTCTTGTCTTTTTACAGACATTTGTTTTTGCCCCCCTGCCTGCAATCTATAATCGACATGTACTGAATATATTTCTCAATTTAGAGCAATTTATCCAATGCATACTTTCCCTCTGCGATCGCAATTTAAATTTCTTGGAAGCAGTTGCACGCCGGAGATTATAGAATAAAGTGAAATAAAAATAAAGTGTTTATCAAGTCCCATTACGATAATTGCTTTTAGAAACGTAACATTGATTCCGCGCCTCCGACTTGGTGAATAAATTATTTCTATCTTGCTTTCCGCTGGAATCAATTGCAGGTTTCTATGATTAATGCAATTGCTTGGAGACGCCGTTTGTGTGCGCGAGAGTGATTGGAATTGAAAAAAATATTGTGTTATACGCTCGACTTGTCGGACATTAAGACGGAAATAATTTGTTTCACTTAACAACTAGATACATTGATTTAGATTGCTGTTCTCAATTCTTCATTTCCCTGATTCTGTTTACGCGCCGAACGACGTATATCTGACTAAATGTCCCTATATATAATTCTTCGGCGCTTCGTTATCGTATAAAAAATGTTAAAAAATTTTAGTGATCAAATATACAGTTTTTTATATTTACGTTTTATAAAATGTTTTCCTATTTACAATATACATATACATATTTATGATATATAATTTACAATGTAAAGAGATTGATATTGAGAAATTTCACAAAATTTTGCATAGGTTACAATTGATTATTTGCTACGAAAGAATTTTATCCAGTACCGAGATTGTATCGTGTGGGGGGAAAATGAAAAGCAATTAATTAATTTTTGTTGGGTTGAATCGAATATTCTCCGACAGCAGTATAGTTCGCTATCATTTCGACGCGGATGCGCGACTTAATCATTTTCGCATTGAAAGGGTCGATTCCAATTTGCAACATTACACAATACGTGCGGAGTAATTCGAGTTCAGCGAGAGTCCTAGAACTCGCCACGAGGCCAATCGATCATACCGCAGAGAGTCAGAGATACAAGTGTTGTGACAACTGACCAGCGCGGTTACTAGTTTCCTCTCCGTGTATATATATTTCCCCGACAACTCGTGCGCCTCACTTTTCAGCGAAAAATAGACAAGGCGCGCTCGTACCGAGTTTAATTTAAGGGTTTGTAAATGTCGCGTAGAAATGGCAAACATCGTTGATTAAAACGTCAGTTGGTTGTTCGCAGTCGAGCGCATTCGCTTGCTTCTCATTACGCCGAAATGAAGAACACAATTAAGGGAATATGATTTATTTATTTAAGAATGGAATTGATGGCAATTGATATAGTGTTACGCGAAAAGAAAAAAATAGGTCGCCTATTAAATCATTGCTTATATTTTTTTCATGGATAATATATCATTCATTTACTTATTCATATATATATATATATACGTAATTATGATTGCGTCGTCTAAGCAAATATTCGTGTTGTAATAAAGGCCAACTT
Organism: Trichopria nigra; assembly: GCA_030522945.1. NCBI lineage: Eukaryota > Metazoa > Arthropoda > Insecta > Hymenoptera > Diapriidae > Trichopria > Trichopria nigra. The sequence goes on along the minus strand of JAPYZR010000286.1, from coordinate 29,362 downwards.
TTAAAATGTCATATAAACCTCATATTTTATTCACGTATGTATTAGTATTATTTCACTAATGTTTCCATTCCTTTGTGTGTTTTAGGTGAGTTTGGATTTTCCTTCATTTTGAGCGACGAGGTGAAATTCAATCTTTGATGAGTATTATGTTCTTTATTTTTTACAATTACATAATCGCATGTTCTTTGTTAATTTGCATCAACCGAGATACTGTCTGTATACATACAATTTCACTTTCAAAGATTTGTTCAGAGAGGTTAGAAAAATGTACTTTTTATTATAAGTAAATAGGAATCTCAAATTAAGTTTGCCTGTTAACTGCTAGGTGGCCAAGCTGGCCAGTGAACACGACTCGCAAGTAGCCATCAAGTCGGTATTACACATACATTTGGGAATCTTCTTGACTGAAACATGATTGTACAAAGAGTAGATGTATAAGATATACCTGGCTTGCAATATTTGGATACAACAACGTTGCATGATAAACTCAAGATATGCACATCCTTCATTTCACCTAGAAATATTGTACATATATTAATTATGCATTCAAATTGTAATAAAATTTTGCATTACAATTGTGAGTAACCGTACGAGCATTATTATAATGAAGTTATTGAAGCTTGATTTAGAAAGTGGCTGATAAAATTCATTTCACTTTATTTTGGAATTTGGATAATAATCAGATAATTAGAACAAAAACTTACCAATACCCACAAAACACAATCCGTCCCGTGATGACCTGAAGAGCTCCTGAGGACGTCCAAATGTCCGTTTTTGTGACCTGAGGAGCTTCTCGGGAGCTCCTCAGGTCATCCCGGGACGGATTGCGTTGTGTGGGTAGTGGCATCGATCGTGCTGTATAATTCATTAATAGATGGGCTATTCATGAAACTTAGGATAAAGTCAAGTATCATGGTTCAGTCGACGAAAGTGCTTGGTGAAAAATGCGATCGACAGTACAAGTAGTTTGGATACGGAGCGATGGTTTATTATCAGCAATCTCTGCGGATCAGATTGTAGTACAACACATGTTCCTCCGTGTGTTACGTGTAAACGTCTTAACGCTGGACAGGATTTTGATGAATATTCAGATCAAGCCCGATCAAATTTCAGCTCGGTCCATTACCCTATTATATTCCCTAGTAGAAAATGACACCATCAGTTTCTGCTCAGTGCTTCTGGCCTATCTACGTTAAAAGTAATGGAGCCCAGAAAAAATGGCCATGAACTGGTCTTATTTTCTACTAGGGTTATTATGGGATATTATCGAATATTTACCTGCCTGTTGTTACTGTTGTGTGCCAAATTGGTTCGCTGAAATATTCGCACATCGGGTGCGAGCTCATAGATCAATCATCGTTCTACGGTGCGCAACTTTTTGATTAATAGCTGGCAATACGGCGAATATTGTGCAGAGGGAAAAATAAAACCAACAACGATAGGGACGATTTGTTGACAAACCAAACTTGATAAAAAAAGAGTCTTTCAAGTGAATAATTAGGTCGACGAACCAGAATTGATGCTCGGCAAAAAAGAATTTATTGTGTTAATTTGATAATATAAATCGATTGTCTCTGAGCCGAATGATCCAAATCGTCGTCGTCGTCTAAAAAGCGACGATATATTCCGTCTGATTATCGCCAAGGAGCAGGTGCACCAAAACAGTTTTTGGGTTAATCTAGATGCAAGTTTCTGCGACGAAGAATACCAGTTCCTCCTTCCTCGTCAGCATATGGCCATTCGGCCACTCTTTTTTTCTAAACAACAAAACTAGCAGTCGTCCTTCGTTTTTTTTTAAATCCCGAGCAGTTGGTTGGTACGAAATAATCTTTTTAAAGAAGGATATGTTTGCTTACATTATCATCAAGATAACGATTGGGAACGCTCTTACTCGAGAGTACATTTAATAGCGTGAAGAGAGAAAATGAAGCTGCATTAAATAAAAATGAAAAACACGTTTCGCCATTACGATTGATATTGTGGTTATAGTCTCAAGAACCTTCAAGAATATAACTTAGCGAAGAAGTATCTGAGTCATCACGCGATCAAGCTCGAGCGAGCGATCGAGTACACTCGCAGGTCGATTAATGGTGTTCTTCGTGCAATAATACCTAATAATAGGTTGTAATGGAAATAAAAAATGGAAGGTGTCGGAAAATAAAGTGGTTACCGGTCGAGATTAAATCCAACTATACATTTGGCGTTTTCTCGTGTACATAGCTCTTCACATGCAACCGGCGGTGAAATAATCACAAGTAGCAAACACGAGCATGCGGACGAACGAGGTATATCTTAATAGTCGTTTAGGTGCGATAATGAGAAGTAATGTGCGCTATAAAACTGCGATTCGCTGGAAAGTGTTGTCGATGCAACGAACAAGTGGCTCGCTCGTATATTTTTGCCGAAGAGAACGCGGCTCGTGCGCAGACTTGGTCGAAATTATCGTAAAAGAATTGTTGGGCTCATCGAGCGTTCCGGCGTGAACGAGAGCGAAGTAACCGCGCTGCAAAAGCGAGTGAAGCACGTGGTGCGCGGACCGCTCGGTCCGTGCGAGATTTCTCGCGGAATGAATGAAGAGAAGAGGCGAGTTGAGCGCCACTACGACGGCATTCCACTGCTCTCCGAAGTCAGTTGCATCCAGCTCGTCGTTCGCATCGCTCTTGCGTGGTATGTGTACCACAAGCACGTGCAAAGCTGCCGCGTCTCGGAATCAACCGTCAGAGAGCCTTATACTCGGGCATTGCTTATATATTCTCTCGATATACACACGAACGCAGAAAATAAAGCGCGCTTGCGCTCGCGCGGTCTATCCGTCGAGTTTCTCCTTGCCCCTTACTTCTTCCCTCTCGCCATGCTTCGTCGTCCTGTTTCTCTCCTCCGTCTCCGTCTCTTCTTTTCTCTCTTCCTTTCTTCCCTCGAGTTTGTCGTCGACATCCTCCTAGAATCCTCCTCTTATCCTCCGCCTTATTCCTTTCATCTCCTTCGCATTTTCCTCTTCTTCCCTTCACCCGCCCGCCCCTCGTGCGCCGCCGACGCCGTAGAGAGCGAGCGGTTAACATTCGTTATATATGGTCAGATAAATCACGGGGAATGGTAAATTTATGAGAATGTCATGCAAGCTAACCTTCCTTAATTTTTAAGCATCGAGAACGTAGGCCGATCTTCTTCCACTTTATCCTCACCGCCCTCACCGTCGTCCTCACAGCGATTTTATTCCAGGACGTTGCTGCCACCGAGGCTGCTGGTGCTGCTAATACCGTAGTTGCTGTTGGTAATGCTGTTGGTGATGCTGTCGGTGCTCGTAGACATGCCAGTACTATATATACATCAGCTTCCAGATTGCCGATCGACGTCGCCGCCACTCCAGGCCCCGCTGCTCCGGCCGCTGATGCCGATGCCGCTTTCATTGCCTCCTTTGGTCTCGATCGGACGAACACTCGCCCGCGGTCAAACAAGCGCGAATCGATCACGCTCGAATTGCACAGAAGAATCTTGAGTTTTAAAAATTACCCGCCGGCCTCGGGAGGTGCGCCTACACGAGGGTAGATGCGAAAGAGAGTAGAAAAGCTGAAACGAAAAGCAAGGCATCGTCAAGCAAAACGTGCGGGCTGATCGAGGGCTGGGCTATTTTCTCTCATTCTTTTTCCCTTATTTATAAAGTCTCTGCTTCGAGATGGGTCGAACGCCGCCGCTTTCCTTGGTCGTCGGTGGTCGCCGGAGACCTTTGGGCGAATTCCTCGCCCACTCTTTGATTCTTCCGATTGGACGTGTTATCCGAAATTTCACGCAAAGCGAAGCTACATTTCCGAGCCTTGAAAACAATTCCGAAAAATTCGCTTTGCCATCATATTGGCCGTATACGTATATACGCGTGTGTCACAATCTGTGTCCCGCAGGAAATTGCGTTTCCGAACAATTCCCGCTGTCAGAAACGATTTTCCCGTATTTTCCCTCGAAACATGTTTTCCGTGGGGAAGTGCTCGATAAGAGTAAGAACGAGCGGGCGTGCGGTTTCGGGTGTCGCCAAGCGGAAACTACCAAGCTCCTCTCGGAATTTAAATCAACGAAAATATCAGAAATTTCTTCGGTGCTGGATATGGGGTGGGTATATGTGCCCTTTTTTTTCCCTCCGCTGTACGAGACCGATGGATGCTAATGTATTCTATTGCTCTTTTATGGCTCTGATAAAGTGTTTTTTAAAATAATTTTCGTCTGAGGCACATTCCGTTCTTTGCCACCGGCTAAAACGCTCGCATTTCTCACGCGAGATGTTTTCCATTTTTCAAACGCGCCGACTAATGTCCCGCATTCTTTACTTCAAATCTGTTTTAATAATGCAACGTGTTTCAGATGCGATACGATTCTAAAAACCTCTGATGGATCTTGCATGCTGCATTACATTGCAGTAAATATTTCTGCCTCTTATTAGCCTTACAAGCTACTTACAAGGTGCTAAAGATTTCAGATTGAATTATCTTTACAAGATTTTCATTTGAAACATTGACAGTTAGTTGTAAACATGGTCATCGTCATTATAATGAGACCTAGAATTACAGATGTTATTACCAAACTTTGGTTATCGCAAGGAGCATTCTGGATATTGGATCAGGTTTTGATAAAGGATGTTCCTGAACAAAATTTAGTGGAGCGTCGCCAATTCGTGATCTCCTGAAATATAAATCGACTATTATTAGTCGAGCAGAAAATGACGAGGGATTGTTTGACTTTGTTGAGAATAAAATTTCTTTAATAATAACTTTTGCTGATTGTGTCGGCACATAAAATCGCGATTATATATCTTAACAACAAAACAATTAGCGAATTACCCCGAAGTAAAAGAGCGCTGAATTCGTCGTCGATATACAACTCTAATAAGGAATGGTAACGCGGAAAGTGCTGCACTGAAAGAATCGCCTCGTCTGGAGAATGTGTACTTTTTTTTTTACACAGGCGAAGATACATTTCGAGGAATTAAACGCAGCGCGCGGCACATGACGACGTTCCGGTAATTTGTACGGGTCAGTTACGGGGCGCTGGAAGCCTTTGTCCAGTTCGTCGTTATCAAAGTGCCTATCGACAATTGATTAGCCGGCCGGCCATGAGGGTTGCCGCAATAACCATACGAGCGATGGCAGTAGCGCGCTATTGGGAGTTTGGGAAATCCAAGTCACGAAGAACCGTATAATACTTGACCGCGGCGACGACCAGGAACGTGATTCACCGTGTAACACACTCTCGCTCGCTCGACTGGTTTTGCTTTTGCTTGTCTTGTGCCTTGCGCAGCGGCACGCCAACTCTCGATTTCGAGAAGACCAGATCGCACGACGATGAGCTACTGCTAATGCTTTTTTTTGCTTTTATTCATCCCAGCATCCATTCGCGCTTCTGCGCCTTTGCTTCTCTCTCTCTCTCTCTCTCTCTCTCTCTCTCTCTCTCTCTTTTATGCTTTCGCTACGTGTAGAATACTAATAAATCCCATTGTTGACGGAGAACCTGTAAATCCTGAATCTTTCCATTCAGACCAAGCCGTCGAGACCCTCGTCGCATCATCGCGGATAAACGCCTGAACCACCTGAGTGAAAGTTTTTCAAGACGCGCTCTTTGGGTGATAGTGGAATCGATGTCGCAAGTCGCTTATGAATTTTTAATAAGATTTGATATGCCGCGATTGCGATCTCACGATGAATAAATCAAGTAATATATACAGCTATATATTTCAAAAAATGGTTCGCTCTTATTAAGGAAAATAAACGAGAGTTGTAATCTGCAATGACGAATGCATCACACTGGAATAACAAGTCTGCTGTTATAAATAAAGTTATAATGTACACAGTAGTATTTATTCCAAATGACATATCATCTTACGCATATTGGAATTTCCACGCCCTTAAAATATACGGTCTTGGTCCTCGGAGAAATATATATACTACTAAAGGCTATATAGTTGCGCGAAGGATTTTATCGGCCAACTCTAAGCGATATATAAGGAAAAAGCTTTTATCTCTTCAAAAGTTTCGATTACAAATTCCGTAATAAAACATATGATAGTAAACATAGAAATACACAAATTAAATATATATATATAATATAAATATATATACTTACATACAGGCCTATCACTTTGTCATAAAACAATTTGTTTTTACTTTTAATTTTTTAGTTTTTATTTAAGTTTTAAATACACCATATATAGATGAACACAACATCGTTAATAAGGTGCATATTTTCTTTCTTCTTCAATATTTACGCAGAGATTTTTTCATTTATAACATTTTTTAATAATGTATTTACTTTTAGAATTTTTTTGAGGAGGACTGTTAAAATATTTAGTTTTTTTTTTAATTAGTCCAATTACCAAGAATAATTCACTAATATATATAATCACTTACACCTCCATATAGCCTTAAAAATTAATAACAAGGCCAAAACCAATAAGATGGGTCCCATTATCCTGAACAATCTTTGTTCAATAAATTTTTTTATATATCGCTTATTTTTTGTGGTATTTGGTTGGATCGATTAAAATGGCCCACCCTGTATGTATGTATGCATGCATGCATGTAAATTAAGATATAACATATGTTCGGCATATATTCGGTTTACATTTCAACATATATATTTTTCGGACATATGATTTTCCATGCGGACTATTTTACCTGGAATATGAAGCGAACCCGCTGCCAGTTTGTTGTCTGTATTTTTTAATGCGAATTGCAAACCTCGTGAAATAATAATAACTTTGAACGAAATCCATTTGCAGGATGTGCCATTTCCAGCAATTACGCCCGATATCGCAATAGGTATTGTTCTCGCTTACGATCAACGGCTCAATTAATCCGTGACGATGTTATGACTCAATTGCGTATTTAATTTCCTAGAATATATAAAATAATAGAAATGATGATGTAACTTGTCCATTGTATCTATCAATTTTCCTCTTTTCCGGTATGTCGGGAAAATTCGGATTTGAAACATCAACTTACTTCATCCGTATATATATAATCAATTGTTCTATCATTATTAATATTTTAATTATTCAAATGTAAGTATCTCTTACCTAATAAAATGCGATATTTAAGTTAAATTCTAATTCATATAATCGTTGGATTAGATTGTTGACCTACATAATATCTGTCGTGGCAGAAACATATATTTCATTTTTCATTGTCATTGAAACAATTACATCATGAAGAAATTGATTGGTACACAAATATTCAAGGACCACAATAACCAATAAGAGACAAGGATAACATCAATTCTATACGATTCCATGAAATCGGATTATTTTACAAATAGTTTGTTTGCAGAACTAAGAAATAATATCTCAATATATAATAAATATCATATTTCGTAGAATTTATTATACTTTAAAATCAATAAACAACTAAGGGTTTCGGCGCTGTGGTCGTCGGTCGCCAAAAACCCCCTCACCCCTCCCTCAGGACCCACGGCTCGCTTCGCTCGTAAGATTGCCCTGATTCGACCCTTCGGGCCACAATAATTTATGTACGCATTTCGCGAATACGGAGTTTGGCTGCAGCCGCCGTTTAGCCCGTCTTTGGTCAAAACAAAAGTATATATTCTTTTTAAAGTTAGTCTATTCTAATTGTTAAGTTGCCTCAATAATTGCTTCGCAACAGCGGCCTTCGGCAGCAACCACTCCGCATTTTTTTGGTTCGAATCCTTCATCCAAAATATATGTGCTACATGTTACTTGTATTGTCATGTATTGATAATGATAATTTTCGGAACTTGGCCCTTAGCACACTAGTGAAGTATTTAATTTGGGCATAAAATTTTGTAATTCACGAAAAAACCACGCCTGCAGGTCCTCAGTGATGAAATCAGTGATGAAAATCATCTAATTTTGATACTACATTCAAAATAACCAGTCCGAAATCCCATTCAAAGTGAAGTTTGTTTTTCGTTTAGTAGATTCATTAATGTGTCGTCAAGTAATTTTATCGTCCCGCTCCCTCATTCCACTAACCTATTTTGAAACTTTACAATTAATACACCATTCAAAATTAGCGTTGCCGAAAACCGCACAGTAACGAGTTCCAATTAAGTTTAATGTAAACTTCATGTAAACTAAGAGTTTTTCCCTCTTCCCAAAACCACATTTCGAAATTTTTTAACTTTTAAGATTCGTAAAACCTCCGAGTAATGAACTTTTATCAAATTCAAAATAAATTTGATGTAATTGGCGTCCCTACTCCAAAGCCCCACTTTGAAATTATGCAGATTGCAATTAATACGTTAAAATGTTTTTTTTTTTTTAATCGACTGAGTATTATTCTCAAAACAAAAAAAAAAAACAAAAAAACAAAAAATATTAAAAGATTCCAAAAAATTGACAACGAACCGAATGAATTTAATATTCATTTGCCGGCCGCTTGCGTCAGGCGAAGTAATTATTATCGATACATAACCATTGCATTCGATTTCATGTTTATTGAATTTCAATGTTACATCATTATGGATGTATTTGCACCAATTTAAGATTATTAAATTACATTTCTATTTCGAGCGACTTGATGATCATAAATTGTACATTCTATAAATATTATTATCGACTCTAATTAGCGATAATTCCGCTAAACTACAAACTGCCGTCTTTTTTGCCACGCGTTTTGCCACGCGTAATGACGTAAACAGTAATTACACGGCAAGTTTTCTTGCAGAATTAGATTACCACACAAAAGGTAGAGTTGTGCATCGCTTTCCTGTAGTTCGTTTATTTTAGAAATAAATAATAATTTTCAATATGCTGGTTAAGCCCTGGTAAGACTAGGACTCCTTTTCCACGATCTATTTTCTGACATTAGAAGAAAGTATGTTGTAATATAAGATTCACATTTTCATAAGCATTAGGTTACAATTTAATACTATCAAAATGATTGTTATAAAAGTTTAAAGAGAACAAATTTTCGGAAATGTTCATTAAATTTTGGACAAATATGTTCACCAACATTTTAATTAAAACATAACATTTTTTACAAATTCAAAATAAACTTAACTTTTCATTAGCAGCTTGAAATCATGCACTAATAATGCATTTATAAATAAATGAATGTACCATTAATCTCTGTTTGACTAAATATGACGTAATAGAAGATGATGTGTCCAAAATTTAATTCAGACAATAAAGTTAATTGATAGATCATTTGGTACAATTCGTTAGATGACTTTGCACAAGCAACCCCCTGTAATAATGTATCGGTTGAAAAGATGTGTTGGATCTAAAGTTGAAATTAAAAATCATTAGATTCAATTTACAAATCGTAACCAAAATGAAAAGTTGTAAGGTCATCATCATGTCGGAAGATTGAATAATTTCTCCTGGTGATAATTACATTTAAAGGTTAAATTTCAAAATAACCATAAAACATTCAATTTGTTGATACGATATTCCGCAGTTACAAGATCGCTCGACACGCGCGCCACGGCCACTGAACGAACCTTTTTAACATCAATGTGTAACATGTATATATTCATCGGAAGTTCAATCATCGCACTAATGACATATCAATAAAAGAAAAATTCATTAAAAAAATTTTGTAAAGAATTTATTTCTATTTGATATATTGGGACCATCGGCTCTAACAGTGTTTGGTCAGTTTCGTTTATTTCATTTTTTTTTTTTTTTTTTTTTGTTAAACTAAAATGTCGTTAACAATCGAGTCTTTGTACGTATGAAGCATTGAATGTAGAAGTACAAAAATGCTCTCAAGGAGAATAAACGATATAACATATAATGAATCGAGTCAATTGGCTTGACGCAATAAAAAAAGAAGCGATGTTTTCATCGCAAAAATGTTGCGGAAGCTAATGGGAAATGCATGTTTTTCTAATTAAGCGTACTGAAGCGAAGGAAGACGCAAATACAATGCAGAATGACTTTGAATAAACTTGCACGTTCGTATTTTTCATTTTTTTTTAAGGTAAATAGAGTCGGGTAGCAATCATATTAGCCGATTCGAACGTTCATTGGCGACGGCGCGTAAAAAGTTGTTATCTCGAGAAAATAAAGCGCAATAAAATTGAGTTATAGGCGCCGAGGTTGTACGCCGCGTTCAAGTCGCGTAAACTCTGTCTTCTCTTCTTCCGTTGCTTCTTCTCTTCTTCTCCTCCTCCTCCCTTCTTCTTCTTCTTCTTCTTCTTCCTCTTCTTCTGCTTCTTCGTATTCGCCTTGATGCTTGTTCGTATAGCGCTTCATCTTTTTTTCCGACGAGTGCCGTGCGTGACTCAAGGTCACCGACTCAACACATGCGCGCTCTCTCTCTCTCTCTCTCTCGCAGCACTTAGGAATCGTGTTTGTTTCTTCATTCTTTCACTCCTCCGTTCTTTTCTTCTTAAGGCAATCTTCGAGATGCGCGCGAATATATCCGCCGTCTCCTTACGGATTATAAACTTTTCACAAATATTAATCGAGCAGGAGCAAAGCGTTCCATTTCGACCTCGACTAGATTTGACGCGTTATTTACCAACACTTTGTGAATTACGTGAGTAGAATCTTCAATTGCAGCAAAAGCTGTGTCAATGTCACTCGGAATCATTTGCTTCGATGTAATTATGTATCTTACTTGTAACTTGAGCCGAGCTCACTGGGCTTTTGCGACGAATCTGCGGATGCCGGGAAGATACTGCGAGTTCTTCGTCCTGTTTGCGGAAAATACCAAGCAAGTCCTTGTATTGAAAGTTTTCAAAATCCGCGAAGCGACCCGTATGAGCTGTGATATGCTATCCGCTCCCAAATGTTGTATTGAATTTAGTCAGACACGACAACACGACGATAACTGATATATACTATCGTACAGCGTCCAAAAACAAACGACAATTGTGTATCCGTTAGCTCCCTTCTTGTTTTTTGGTAACGGCTGTGTATTATATTTTATATCATTGTAGATGTAATTTCTTTTCGGTCAGTTTAAGTTATATTACCTCTTAGAAGTCATATGTTTTGCAGTATTCATTTTTTAATCGTGTACACCAACACTTTTTTACCGTCTAATGTTTTGCTGCAGGTGAGCTTCTTGCAGATTCTTATGAATATTGCAAACTCGATAAGGAAAGGCTCGGAGTGTTCTTTGTAACACTTCTTAAGGAATATAGTAAAATAACAGGCTAAATCTACAATACTTTTTCATGGAAACATAAATTAGATTTTATTGCAAAAAAAAAGGAAAAAGAAAAAAGAAAAATATATGAGAAAAACAAGTGCTGAGGAAATTTTACGAAGTATACAAATTTCCTGCCAGTCACGCTGAAGTCGGTATAAAATTTCATCTTCATTCGATCGTCGAGTGCGAGAAGTACAAAGTCGTTAAACTGGGGGAAAAATGCATAATGGGCGTAATTGCATAATCGTCGGCAGCAAAGTGATACATTGAAGTAAACTCAAGCATATTGATTTAGAGGCCTTTTTTGCAATCGGACGTCAATATACGCCAATGACGACGAGGACGATCCAGGAAGAAGGTGAAGAATGCCGACTGTCATAAACGTAAAAGAGAGAGAGAGAGAGAGAGAGAGGCAGAGAAGAAAGAAAACATTCACAGTTGCAGAATAAGGCAGTGGCGATGATTTAGACGAATCGTAAATAAGATGGCAGATGCCGTAAAAAAGGGAGACGCACGCGCGACGGTTAATAACGACGGTAACGCCTGGGCCGCTCGCGTCACGTCGTCGAGTCGCACATTTCGCATCGAAGCAAGCGTCCATCCGTTCTTGAGCCGCATGTGAAAAAAGGTGGACCGTTAAAATGCCTCGCGCGAGTCCAGCGCATAAAATCTCGAGGCTATCAATATCGTCGACCCTTGGTCGTGATTCGCTTGAATTGTCCGGTGCTCGCGCGTAATTACCTATCGCGAGTCGCCTCCAGCAATAGCTACGGCATCAGCAGCAGAAGCAGCAGCAACGACAGCAGCAACGGCAACAGCAGCGGCAGCGGCAGCGGCGTCGACGATTTCGCAGAAGCGCTTAATTAGCGCAGCAGCCACGAGCGTGACTTTGATTCCTGCTCGCTCGCTTCATCGAGGAAGGTCTCGTTCGAGCGGAGAATCGCCAAGTGAGCCGCGCCATTGGAGAATTCCGAGGGGAGGCTTCCTGGAAATTTCAATTAAAAAATCGGCGCCGTTACAGCTACTAGGAGATGTTTTGCATTCTTCCTTAATTCGAACTTGACGTTTTTTTCCTCTCTACCGACGAAAATATCAACCAACATTTTTTACCAATTTTCATCTCGCTAGACGCCACTTTGTCGTCGTCTGCCCTCCCGGCTGTCCTTATAATAAGATCCTCCAAGATGCTGTTCACATTGATCGATCCACGCAAACATTCTCGAAAATAAAACAGAGACGACTATATATACAGTTATGTTATTTTCAGAAACATTACATTACGCTAACTGACATTATTGCCGTATGGTAGAGTTATCGTTTATCTTCTACTACATATCTATATACGATAGAAGCGTTCTTCTATCGACAGAATCAATATATGTCGGATACAGGAAAGCCCCTTAAATCTACGTCCCTTCGCTCAGCGACCCTGTTTTTCCGAAGATTCATGCTGTAAACAGCCCAATCATTCCCCAGTAGTACAAGACTGAAATTTGCGTCTTTGACTTTATGACCGCATCCAAACCTGAATATCCAACATTATTTTGTCATGTTTGTCAACATCTGAAATTTCAAGGCCCTCGTAATTTTAGTAACACACATCTTCAGGAATTCCGCAATTAGTCGTCGCAACTACTCTGCTGTCGTGACGATTGTCTATTTAATGAATTGTGATTACCTTAAAAAGAGGACGTTGCCGGCATTTTTGCTCATATATAATGTCTCGCGATTTACCGGTTCTGAAAGCAAAGACGTATAGATTGTACCTAGCGCAGTGTTGAGTGGCACATCATACAAAACGACGGTATATATTTAATAGCAATGATCAACGACTGTTTAAAATAAATATAAACCGTCATTTTCCTTTTGGACTAACAATCAACAATACTGATAGATGTGATTAAATTCGAAATCTGAATAAGAAAACGAATCTGTAGTCTTTTCTCAGTGGCATATTGACAGGTTCTCTAAATTTTAGATGCATGATTGAGTACAATAGTCTTTCATCAAAGGTTTAAACCTTAGCATCTTCAGCCCGGTATATAAGAGTAATCATTAGAAGAACTCTGCATAAGCTGTCGATAAATATTTGAAAATTTTGCAATTCCTGTTTTTTCGGACAATATACCGTATGCGTATATATACATACGTTATTGTTTCAATGATGACTGAAAACCTAATAAGCAGTATTTGTTACGCTTACTGACAGACCGATAAAAGAATAGGCGGTACACATAACGTCGATTGTATCGAGCACGGCCTTTTTATAAAAGGACATATATACGATTCAGCCAACATTTTGTTTGTTATTAGTTTCCTTTGCTTATTGAAGCGATCATTCACTGCTACCCGCAATGTTTTCTGGTTCATTTTCAAATAACTTATTTATGAGATTTTCGGCAAATTATTATAAATGTATCAAACTTATCCTAGAATGATTGTATTGCACTACAAAAATTTCAATGTTTTCATTTCATAAAATGATTATAATTATTAATTTCCTTTCTATCTGTTTCTCTGATTTGTACATGACCTACAGTGAAAATATTGATTGTGGGATCTTGTAACGTTAATTTTTTACATAATTATCCCTTTTAATTTGTATATATATTTGTAAGGACCAATGTATGGTCCGTAAATTAATAAATAAATAAAAAAAGAAAATATGAAAGTAGCATTTGTTAAGATTACGGAATAAATCCCACAAGAATATTGAGTGCAAAAAGCATAGCATCGTTTTTTCCAAATGACTAGAATTCAGTAAACGCGCGACTGACGCGCACATACACGATGGTCGTAAATACGCTTATAGCCACTGACTCACGTTCTAATATTGACGCGATCGACGTTGATTCCACCTCGCGTAAATATGTTTTTATCGCCGAGTGCCCTGAAAAAATGCATCGAATATGAGAAAATATTTATTTTAACAATAAGAACGATTTATTCAACGTAAACAAATATTTACGAGGGACAAGCACTTAGGTGGTGCATCAGTATATGAAATGCGTGACGAGTTGAGTCAATATGTTTTTACATATATATCAAGAGGTGTGAATATTCTTTTTTAGGAGAACGTGTGGAATTTGCTCGGTTGTATGAATTGGTATTTTTTGTTTAATAATTATTAACATTTTTATTATCATTTTTAATTAACATTTTTGAGAATTTCTTCCTCTTACATCCTAAAGTGCAATTTGGTTTTTATCTACAAGTCTACCTCGTACCTTTATTGAGTAATTGTTCATCGTATATTTACAGAGATATTGGTATTTATGTACCAACCTCTTAAGTTAAAAAGAGAAAAAGATCATTAACTTGCTTCCTTCGCCTCAACAGGGTAAATATTGTTGACGACTCAACAATAATACGGATGATGTTTGAACGAAAAGATACTTGAATTTGGCGATTGTGAACGGCTTTGATTAGTAAACTATCATTTTTTATCGAATTTAATTGCCCCCTGTTTCCTTCCATGATTGACTGGCCAATTAACTGTATCGTAATTGGTTACAGCGACACTCAATCAGGCATTGCTATCGCAGACTAATCAGAATAGCACCTCCCGCCCGCAGACGATTAATTCTACCTCGACTTTCCAAATTTAATTGATATTTTGGCTGCATTCGTATTTGCACCCTTTACGATATATTCGTTCATTCCTACATTTTTCAGTATTTGTGTCGTTAACAACAAAATGATGTTAGATCTTCTGCTGGGGGTTTCATCTATTTTGTTTATTCAGAGACAATTTGAAGTATTGCGTTAGCTTTCTGAAGAGTTTCGGTTCGCTCGTCCCCGCACGTGATCTTCCTCCCGTTTCTGAGATGTTCACTTTGTTTAGCAGTCGTCATAAGGGATCATGTTTACCGATGTATACATCTGGAAAGCAGAATTTCCCATATGACGCGCGCATTTTCAGGTCAATTTCATGTTTGTTTTACTACTTGCGGTGAAGAATTTGTGTAGGATTTCGCAAATATTTTGAAATTCAAAGTGCTCTTATATTTCTTGTACTCGAATACGAAAATAGCATAAATGCTCAAGCCAATGTCTTCGCCTAATATCCTATTTAATTGTAAGTTATGGTCGGAACGTAACAACGTCGTGTCGACGAGTTAGAGGAATAATAATAATAAGTGACGACATTCAGAAATATAGCAATGCGTGCATCGGAGACCGATAAGGAGGAAACATAAAGACTGGCGTATTGCCGTTATGCTATTTCTACTTTAATTACAAATTGCTAATTGCCGCTCGTTTTTTGTAGTCCCAATGCCGTTTATTACTAGCTCGCGGAGCGTAGAGCGAGTACAGCAGCAGCAGCAGCCGTCTGTACGTGGAGGCCTCTTTAAAATGACGAGGAGAGATGCGCTCGCAAGTCAACGACGCATTGTTAAGGATTGTTAACGCTCACGGTAATCCGAGACTGCAGAGCGCGTGCTCGGATGCATAAAGATGTCTCATTAAAACGAATCGTATTTGCTCTTTCCCTCTCTCTCTCTATCTCTCTCTCTCTCTCTCTCTATTTCTTCTCGTTCTTCCTTTCTCGATATTCTAAGCGCCTTACCTCGTCGGACCTCGTATATACCGTCACTACAGCCAGCTCCACCTCACGTTACGAAATAATAGATTTTTCCACTTTTTTCCGCTCCAGACGACGACGCTTTTCGTCTCGCTTTATCAAAAATTATGCAGTAAGTTAACACCGTGGATTTTGATGGAAATTGTGCCGGTGACGGAATTTACCGAAACTAGGTGGTTATCAATTATTTATCGCTTTTTTACTTCAACTCGTATCGTAGATCTGATAGAAGCATTGAATTGGGTCACTAGAAAAAAAAAGATCTTTTTTTTCATTTGTTTTCAATTACATCGCATGTCTCAAGCACGCGTCATCGTTATCAGTTTAAATCGTTGGTTATACATTACACCTAATAATTCTGTAATAATTGAGGAAGAATTCAGAGGTAATGATTCTGTAGCGATTCAGAAGTTATGATCTCAATCAAAGGTTACCCATTAAGGAATTGAATTGAGTGTAGTGGTATCGGGAGATGAACCGATGTTTGAAGGATTTCTTATGTCATATTAACTCGTTATTTCCGACTGAGTTTAGTGATGGCGGTACAGCAAAATACGGCTGACCCAATTTCGAACAAGAACAATATTTTATGTACTGGAGCAATTCGATCACATATAACGTGGCACTTCTGCATCCTCAAGGCTACGGTGCGGTTGCTGTACGTCGCAGTTCATGCGTTTGCTCCACAAATCAATTTACTTCACTCCGGTTATTGACACAGAAAATAAACTTTGTGGTTTGGGAAGGTTTTAAACAGGCTGCCAGTGTATTGACTCGTTTCTTTGACCGATTTATCCATTTGGTTAGTTTGCGGTCACGTTTGTGCATTAAAAATAGCATTGATAGGGTTCTGGAGCTGCTTTACAATGTAAAATTTATTGAAACGAGAGAAAATTAGTAAAAGGCACACGAGTCAGACGAAGGATATGCTACAGAGATAAGTAATGGAGATTTTTCACTGCAGTCATTGTGGAAAGTTTGGTATCTTAGATAGAAATATCTAAATAAATGATTGAATACATGCAGATGCGTATGATTGGATAGACCTTCAAAACTCGAACTGAAAACGATATCACGGTACATCTGCATAAGCAATTTCTAAGCATCATCTTAAATCAATTTGATGCAGGAATAACTAGGAAAGTTCGGAGACGATCGTAAACTAATATTATTATCGTCATAAATTTAATATTATGTCACGAGGTAAAATTCTCTTTACAATACAATAAAATTCTTCCCACAATACTAAAAATATTAGATTGCACAGGCCGACAAGATTTGATTGACCTTCAGAACCAGGAAACAAACTATACTGAATTCGAGTCTGGTCTCGGAATAGCTTCAAAATGTCAAATGATTATATTGAAACATCCTAACGTGTTTGAAAGTACAATACTTGAAAGACTCTTCATTTCTGTTTTGGCGACAGATTGAGATTCATTAAATGAAAGGCCTTTCAGATAGTATAGGGTAGATGTTGGCTATAGAAAATGTTGTCGTTAACTTTATATAGTTCAGAATTCTTCCTTCTTGCGAAGAAGAAGCAAGTGTGCACTAATTACTTCAAGTCATTCAGCGTTTCTTCGGGTACCAGGGCACATCCTATACGCAGCATTTGGTATAAATTGCAACGGAACGAAGTGGAGCCGCACCACAGTGCCTCCGCCGTCGCGTATAATAGAATGATGGAATTCACGGCCGGAATAGAATCGGCTTGTTATTAGCACGTCCGCACATAACTCCGATTCAGCGATGCGTGCGCGCAAGTTGCGGGGGCGGCATGGAACGCAGTACATACGGACGCGGACGGTGCGGCGCGGTTCTTCGCCGAGAGTAGCGTCCGGAGTAGGTGGTGGCCGGGATATTTATGGCGAGATATATACAGAAACACGAATTTCTGCGGTTCTATACGTTCCTTCCTGATTTCTCGAATCACTTTGGCGCTTTGCGGAGGGTGCCCCGAGAACATGGCGAATAACCGATTCGGAAACTGCACCATTTGCTTATACTGTATACGGTCGGTTGGCCAGTAGTAGTATGCCGGTGGCCGGTACTCGTATACACACTATACATCACCCGCGCATTCATTTCTGCACAATCATCTCCCTTAAAGATACAAACGGATCTCACATCCGGAGTCCTGACCTCGGAATGACTTGGCGAAATGTTGCTCCCGTAAGCTCTCGATGGGTTGCGCCATTCTCAAACATTCATGTGTAACTTTGTTCGATAAAATAGCAGTTTTTCATTCCATGAAAATTCTCTAAATATCATGGAGTGTTCGAGAATTGAATATTAAAAAAAAAAAAAAAATAATACCTAATAATCACATTGTTACGATAATATTTTATTTATTATTGTATTATCGATAGAATATTATATTTATCCATTAGATTTGGATATAGGTGCGTGGGCAGTTAGGTCAATGACCGCTAGGTTCTCTTACGAGAGAGTGGCGCACCAGTTGGTGGTTTTGGTTTCATTAATGTTTTTAAGCGAGTGGAGGGGGGGGGGGGCGGGGGAGGGATGAAGTAGTATAGTTACCGACCTAACCACGCAAAAAAAAAAATGTAAATCAAAAATGATTCAAACGTTTTTTTTTTCTTTTTTTAATTTTATATATACACTAAGTTCGTGGTCAATTAACCGAAGCGAAGGAAAGGATATTCTCAGGATCGAATATGTATAATAAAATGAAAACAACTTAATTATGATGCATGACCATGTTCCATACTTTGAAACCTTTTTACGGTTTATTGAAAAAGGGTAAAACACCCCGTTCGTCCGCGATTGATTGTAAACCTGATCATCGAAAAGCACGCTGCTGTAAAATTCGGAAGGCATACACACGTTTATGAACTTTAATTTGTATTTATGAATTTTGCGAGCATCTGTAGGGAATTTCAAACTTTATTGCGTGTAAATTGGATTCTCGTGAAGAACTTGCAATTAGAGAGTTTGGTAATGTTAAAGGAAGATTTAAAAATACGTCGAATCCCTCTGGTAGATTTTTTGTCTTTTATCGGTCAATATATTCAAAATAAAATTCGACGTGTAAATTATTCATCTGTTCTGTCTGCATAATATGCTTGTATAGTTGTAATCGAGCTACTCGTTCAGGTGGTAAATTTACAAGTCCGTAATAGGGCAGGTGCGAGATGAATCTCCATTCGCATCAGCAGTCGCTCGACGTGTGTTCATGGAAGAACGATCAGGAAGGTTTCGAGTTACGAGTTCGAAGAGCTATTTTGTTTTCATTCATTTTTTTTTTCTTTTTTCACCGTAGCGTATCGGAGGCATTAGGACGAGGAGGAGAAACCGAAATCAACTCGGAAGAGAACGCTTAAAAACAAAACGTCCCCAGACCGGCAGTCTGGCGGCAGGCAGTGGTGGCATAACCCTTGCTCTCCCGGCATCATACGCTATAGATCGCGTGGGGACCTTCCACTCGGGTTCCCGGGGTTCCGGTTGAAAACGACGTCGTTACCGGCTACGGTTTTCGCTTATTTCTAGAGCCACGGAGGGATTCGGAAGATCGCGCTGAAAATGTAAATTCGCGGTCGCTGAGCTCTATACGTATAGATGTATACTTTGGCCGAGTGAGCGCCGCTGGCGTGAACCAACTACGAGATCCTCTGTGGAAGGAAGGAAGGACGATATGGGGTAGTTACGATGTGTGGTTGCTACGGTGCAGAACAGAAAGAATGAACGAACAAACGAAAGAGTAGAGAATTCCGGATAAACAGAAAGAGAAAGAGAGAGCTCGAGTCGGAGTTACGCTCTGCTCGTTACTGTACACTGTATATTCTAGGTACAATCGTTTACCGAGGTGCAAGTGCAGCTTGCTTGCGAGAGAATGCGAATGCTATGCGCTCCGCACAATAACACACAACAACTCTTCTGGTGTAGTCGGCCATTTTTAATCGCTTCGCGGATTCCCACACAATTGCACATTAACGCTCTTTTTTCGCGCTGCGCACCGTGAAGCCGGGAGAGAATCGTTCGCAAACGAAAAAATGACCGAGCTCTTAAGTTCGACGACTCGAAAACTCGCACCGGAGATATTCGCGCCTTCGTCACTGATGTCGGCTCGTTGATTCTCGGAGTTTCGCGATTTTACGTATGATTTCATTTTTATATGAAAATGTAGACGGGAAACTTTACTAAACGAATTTCATTTTTATCGATGTATATTTCCAGCTCTCTACGATTTCGATGGAAATTGATATCACATCGAAGAATATCTCAGAAATGCATTTCTGCATTGTTTTGCTAATCCTGTAAGAACGATAAAACGACGTCGGTTCAAATCAACCAGTAATGGTAATGTCCAGCCATTTGGTTGCTGGAATTATCATGATCAAAATATCGCATTGATTCAGTAGATTTATGATGAAAGTCAATTATCATTTCGCCTACGGTAATAAAAGGTGATAAATTACTCGGTACCGTTGGGGGCGAGAATTGCCTTATTTATTACTGTAAATGAAATCAATGGGAATTAGTTCTGACGGGAATTGATCCTAGCTCATTTATTACATTCATCTTCTGGCCTCAACATTATTGACCTCATAGGGTTGTAAAGTTTTAATTTCTACTTTCACTGATGAGTATTTTTTTTTCATACATCCTGTGAACTGATGTTTACCGTTTGTTTGCTGGTTAATACATCAATTTTCACTATCCCATTTACGGGTTGCAGTAACGTTCAGAGATTGAATGCAGTATTACGTTAGCAATCAGGTTGGGGTTCCCCACGGTGTAATAAAAAGAGGCAATCATTGGGTAACCATGAGATCAGGCCAATCGGGTAGGACTGCCGGATGATACAAAGCAAAGATGAATTGTGAGGAAAGGGTTGTTATCGTGTTGCCGTTGCATCGACCTTCCCAATTGGCAACGGTTGCTTAATTTGATATTGGCCCGATCATTACTCCAGAATTCTCTCGTAAGCGATCTACATCAGACCTTTGCAGCATCTTTAAATCTATCGCTTATTGCTTTTCGACAATATATCTATTATTTTATAAAATGATAAATGGGACTGGTTATTTTGTAATATCAATTGAGGTTTTTTGGAATTATATGAACTAGTTTCGAAGTCATTCAGGAATTTTGACGCAGTACGCGCTCTCTGTGGTTCGCAATGTTACTAAAGCGGGTCGTTATAAGTACTTAATAAGTCTTGGTCTTTCGTATTTTAAACTTTTTCAGGTTCTAGATTGTGATTCTTGAGATTCGAGAAAAATATTCAGATTTTATACGCAATTTTAATAAGGTAAATTGACTTTACAAAACAGAAGCTTAAATAGTGAAAGAATGCAATAGTAGTAGCTGAATCAGAAACGAGAACATAATCGGATCACGAAATATCAGCAGTGATAAAGACAGCATCGATGTTGATCGTTGTTGCGCCATGCATGGCGTGACGTAATAATTCTTTCTCGTACGTTGTGCGAAGATTGCCCGTGCATTGCTGCGGTCGTGTGCAGTTGTTGGCTCGTCATCTTTTGAGACCGATGATGTTACAGAAGACGATTGAAATTGCATGATTGACCATACGATTTGGTATCGCTGCTTCCTACGTTTCATTTTGTGCATTGCGTGTTGCCAAAGGCAGTGCGTTTAAACACGAATAAATGCGACGTTTAATTGGAAATCAATTATGAACGTAATTGCGCAAATCGAGCCAGCATTTAGGTTAACCTACATCTACTATTTAACGAGTTTGGAATTTCATTCTTTTTAGCGTGAAGTTTTCTGTTATATTATTATATAAGGCTTTGGGATTGATGTAAGTTGTCTAGTTTAATAAGAAAAATTGTATAGCAATAAATAATTAAATAAAAGGAGAGCGTGAATGGAACAACGAATATTTATGCAATCAACTATTGCATGTTTCGTAATAGCTTCTGGCGTAATGATGGCAAAGTCTTCCAGTACCTCCGATCATGTTTATTTTTATCAAGGCAATGATAACAATATTTTATATATTCCAATTCGAGTTACCCAAAAGTCGTTTAAACGATAGTAAAGGGGATTGGAAGTAGTAAAATTAATCTGGCAGAAGGCGAATCCGCCTGAGTCGTCTTAGAGAATGATACTAAGTATCGTTTATCGAAAAGTCAAACGCAGTGTCGACTGTATACATTGACCTTGATCGAATTCAAGTACAGATGTCGAATAATTCAATTACGTCGAATGTTCGAAAGAAGAGAACAATTGAATGTAAATAAGACTCGATTAGAGTTTTCGTATCAGTGTCTGATTTTTCAATTTACGAAGAATCGCCTTTTCTCGGAGGTATATATATGAAATGCTTAAATGAAATTCAACCTGCCCGAAGTATCAAAGTTCCGTGCACAAAAGAGAATAAGTTCTGCTCGGTGCGTTTGTGCCGCACGATAAAATTGGAGGGAAGTCGTCGTCACGAGTCTTGGAGAGATTTACAGAAAGCCGCTAAAGTCTCAAAGAAACTCTCAACTGCCGTGGGAGTGCTGGAAAGTGATAGAATAAGACTCGAATGTTTCCAGATGTCTCTAAAAGTCCCGAGAGAGTGAGTGAGTGAGAGAGAGAGAGAGAGAGAGAGAGAGAGAGAGAGAAGCCTGAAAGCCAAGAAGCACTATCGCAGGCGTACACTCAAATGGCCTACCGATACTGTGTGTACCTTTCGAGCAAATTAAATTATTTTACAGTAACAACCAAGGTCAACCAAGGGAGTGGTGCGAGTGGTGGAATATCGTCGACTGCCATCGATCCATTTAAAGTAGCGACCGGAACGTACGTGCAGGCAATAGAAGGAACAATTTTCTTGGAAGCTCATCCATAAAGAAAATATCAAGCGCGAATCGCGCGAGATTGTCCCCAAGCTGATCGCGGAAACGGATCTTTACCAGCGGGATTGTTCAAGTTTACGAGAACACAACGTCCCGGAATTATTCTTCGGTGTTATCTTACTTACGGAACGTAATGGCATGGAGTTTGCGGCCATAAATCCCAAAGAAACGTCGAACGGCTTTTCACGTTACACACAGAGGGAATAGCGCGCAACCATTATATTACGGGAGGCAAGCAGACCAGGTTCCTTTTCTTCGGACTTAACCACAGGTCACTGCGTATCGATCATGCGATTCACGAGCGTCGTTCTGCACTTCGCGACGTGGCCCGAGTCCGATCTCCTGCACCGACCGGGCAAGAAAACTCGGCCAGGGTGCCTACGAGTATCTCTTTGAAGTGCATCAAGGTCATTTATGAATTTCACATTCGTTGATGTCACTTTTCTCTCTCTCTCTCCCTCTCTTTCTCTCTCACTACCTGTATACATACGCTTCGCGGCACGCTGGTCAAATTAATTCTACCGCAGACAAAGGGTACATATACCATTACCTCTCACTTGATTCATGTACGAGCGAATTAATGTCCTCGTAATGGGAAACGAAAACGCGCGTCGATCGAACTTCAATTAGCGTTCATCATTCCGAAAACGGAGGTATTCGAAAGCGAGTAAGTGTCGGCTCGACGCATTTTTCACGTTAGTCGGGCATATTCCTTCACATTGCTCGGAGGCAAATTTAATTACGCACAAGTTAAGGTAATGTACGTCGATCGTAATAAATGCAGTAAATCGCTGGAATTTTGCTTCCCAACACGACCGCGATTATATAGAATGTTGTTTTGCGAAAATTATCGAGCTGAACATTTATCAATTATAGACATTCGTTGTTGCGTCGGTCGCTAATAAATATTATGATGTCTATCCTTATTCGTATGATTAACTTCACTTTCACTGGATATCTCCAAAAAATAGTTTTCGTTAAACTCCTATAAAGTACATACACCACGCTCTTTCATGTAAGTGAAGTGAAAACCGTCAAGGAATCACGACCATCTACATAAACTGACTGCAAATTGCGAACGAAGTCGGTGACAAAACTGTGCCGAAATTGGCTATAGATTTTACGAAAGATTTTGATATGTACATAATACAGTCTATGGTGAAAAGTCAGGCCCGGAAAGAATATGATTTACATATTAATTATTTTCTCCGTGGTAAAACCGTATAAGAACCGTCGAGATCATAAAGAAATTGTGTACATTCATTCACCTTGTATGTCGTAGAAAATGACTCTGAAAAGTTTCGAAACTTTTATAATGGGACGTAGGTATCTCGCTAAGAAGTCTTAAGAAGTCTCGAAAGCACCAGAGAAGCCGTAACAAAATCTTAAGAATTAAATCTTTGCGAGTGCCCACACAATAAGTATCAGAATAACACTTGTAAATTCTGCGGATGGTGTTTAGAACCTGCGAAAATTCTGTAAAACTTTATAATAGTGCAAAAATGTAACAATTGAAAGATGCCATAAAAACGTGCAGAACTCCTCGGCAATTTTCGCCGAGTATGCGCAACACAGAAGATTTACGTTCTTTTTGTACTCTGGAAAGCTTCCATAAAAATGTCGCGTAAAATCGACTTGCGAATCATTGACAGGGAAAAAATATCGAGATTCATTGACATAAGGTGCGCATGATTCCGTAAGAAATAAAGACGCAGATTTACGTAATCACTTTGCGTTAGTTAGCAGTACTTCCTTCAATAAATACTGCAAACCTTTCTAATAAAACAGTGGCTTGTCGGAAAGTTGCTGAGATAAAGTTGCTGTGTTTTGAAGAGAAAGAAAATTCGTTAATGCGGCAGCGTGACGGCGGCCGGTGACCGGTTTGTGCGTAAAGAGCAGAGGGCGCAGCAGTTAACGCGCGGAAACACGCGCATAATCGATTGCGCAACGACAAACCGGTATTCTTTTCCTGATTTTTGTTGGTTTCTTACCTCCTCGCACAGTGTGAATTTACTCTGTATACTCATATGGAGTCACGGTCCGGACGGGTGGGCTGAATATACGGGTAGGAAAGGGGACTTGTTTGAAAATCGGCCGAAACACTATAGGATCCATAAATCACGACGATCTTGCGGAAGTGCAAGTCGAGATGCTTTCTCTGCGAGCATCTTCTCCATTAATTATACGTCATCGCCGATGGCGCGAAACGTTTCAGAAATCTCCCAAGGCCCCCGAAATTTTAATCGTTTATTTTCTGTTCCCTTTTATAGGCTCGCCGATTTTTAAGCGCTGCGAGTTATCGTTTGCGCAACTCCAAGAATCGTTAAACTCGTTCGGAACTCTCCCGCTCTTTTTAACTGGAAACGTGAGAAAAGACTTTCGAATTGTTGAAATAAATACTTAATAAGTTGATCGATTGATCGATCGATTCGATTGGAGAAAGTTCGCGCATCGGACGTTGTGTGTTGCACATCTCGTTTCTTTCGCGAGCCCGCGACTTTCTTCAGAGACAAGAAACGATTGTGTACACGGCTGCAAGTTCGCTTGTGCGCCAGACGAATAGACCGAAGTTTACGAGCTGTGTCTATATTGCTCCCAATCGCCATTAATTCTCCAAGCAGCGATCGATATTGATGATTTATTATTTCAAAGTTCCTAAAATACATATCCGCAAATAGTTGATGAAAGATTCGGGATATACCGTCCTACCTCTATAACTTCGTATCCCGGTTGGCTATACAGAATATTGAAACGACTACAAATTAAAAGTTATTGAGTAAATAGTTTTAATGTAAAAACGTGGATATATTAGATTATCGTAATAGAACGTATTGTTTTAGGAGGTTCCAAAATAGAACAACTACCGACCTAACCTCACATCCAGAAAAATGTTTTTTTAAACGGTCATTGTACACAACATATGAAAATAAAAAACAAAAAATAAAAAAAATCCTATGAAATTTGTTCTAAATTAAACGAGGCTTATCGAAAATAAATTATTTCTGTTGCAGATACGGGAAAATAAAGCCCGATTTTTGAAAAATCCCTTTAGTTATATTTAATTTACAATTTTCTTTTTTTTTTTTTTTATGGTTCGGTCAGTAACTGTTTTACTTTAGATCCCCCTTCAAGTTCTTCCTTCATGTAGGGAATATTAAAAATACAAACATACCATAATTAGAGCTTATGATATTTCATTCCAAAAACGTATGGATTACCGAAGACCCACAAAGAATGTTTCCCCATAATGAACATGTTGTTTCGTGAAGGATTCATGGGATTGTAGAAACAAGATCAAGTCATTCAGGAACCCAAATGATCACATTTTATTATCATTGGATGACGTTTCACTCTTTACTAATATTTCTTTGTCGATTTGTTTTTTACAAACAAACCTTTGGCGCACCGATGGGATCACCGTAATCGCCAGTTATTGCGAATATTGTTATGGAGTATATTGAGACATTTTTAATTAGAAAAGCTTAATTTTACATTGGATTTTTATTGAAGATACGTCGATGATATACTCGTTTCAATTCAGGAAAATCAAATGGACATTCTACTTGATATCTTTAACAGTATTAAAAAAATACATGATATCGAAAAAGAAGTAAATAATACTATTATAGCTTTATAACTTTCTTGATTTACTAATTATTAGAAAAGATAATGGACAGCTAGTTCTTGTTCAGGAATGTCCAAAACTATTATACCGTCTGTTATTGATGCGTACAATTAAGATATGACAATACGTATATTATCGGTTGCGGTATGATTAAAGCAATTCATTATTCACTGTGGCAGGTTCCGTCGCGATCTTGGACTCCGAATCAAGGAAAGGCGAGGGAGATGACAAAACTTTGCAACCATAAAAGAAAATTTCAGACGCCAGCCGCGGCGTCCGATACCTGTGGCTCTTCGTCCAGTCCCGCGATTTCTTCCTCGACGATACCGGTCTGCGCAGCACCTGCCTCATCGCCGGCAATTCACGCGTCTGCCGATTCGCCAAGCTCGATCGAAAAATCAAAATCAGGTATGTTTCACTTTCATTATTCACCTCACATCACACAATACGTATTTTTCTTCTTATCCGCACTTGCAAAGTATAAGAGAAACAAATCATCAATGTCTTCATGCAAATATTTAACGAGTATAGGTATATATATATATATATATATATATATATATATATATATATTTTGTCGATAAATTCGCAACAGATCAGTTGCGAATTTATCGACAAAAATGTTTGACATGGTGATTAAACACATCCCGTTAGTGCTAACGCAAATGGAGTGTTCTAGTGATAGAATTCGTACACGCAATATTTAATTGAGACTATATATATACGTCTTCTTTTTATTTTTATTTTTGCCAAGACTTGATTTACATGGCCGATTTGTCACATTCCTATGATTATTTTCCACGCTCGCCGCAATCATTTTCGGGATTATTTATATCACGAATAAAAAATAAACACCACGATCATTTCGAATACTGATTGCTCTATACCTTTCATATTTCAGCCTGTAATTACTGCACGAGTCTTATTATGGTAATTTCAACGGCGCCAGTCGTCATTTCTTTTAAAACCGTTTATACAAAGAAATTAATTCTTGCACGGGTATACTGGTGTCTAATCTTGGCCATTTTTTCGCTATACCCATTATTCCTATTCGCATAATGTACATTATTTATTGAGTATAGTTCGTTGCAATTTCGCGAATATTTTCGAGAGCTGCGTGGGAAATATCGCAAATGTCCAAATGGATTTCATAACCTTACTTCTCTTGCTATAGTAAAACGGGTAACAAGATTTATTATTATTATACGATTACGATAATAGGGACAAATGGAAAATTACGGTTTTGAACTAAATGATAAATGTATTAAAATAAGAAGGATAAACTAAATAAATAAAGAAACGGAAAACGTGAAAACCTGTCCTCCGGTTTGATATCTGAAGTATAATTGACATCAATATGAGAAAATATACCCATATATTATCGTAGGAAAGGTGTTTGATAAAAAATTATTTTCCAAAAAACCTTTTCCAAATAATCAACACAGAAAAAATGTCTTGATGTGTTAGACAGACATATAGCTATAATTCTGGTCTGTTTATCTATCTAATACATGCAGATATTATTTTCTATGAAGGTGTCAATCATAATATTTGTATTTTACGTGTGATTATCGTTATTAAATATATCCTTTTTTTATCCGGATTATTTCATAACGTTTATTTCTTAGGAACAATGTGAAAAATTTCCTCTAATTAATGACGTGCGTAAATGGCAATTGATTTAATTATAACACGACAATAAATTTTAAAATGTAAATCGGTTATAAAATGAAAATGTTTAAAAATCAAAATTGTCGAAATAATTATTATATACGTTTTTATAATAT
The DNA here is from genome assembly GCA_030522945.1 of Trichopria nigra. Lineage (NCBI taxonomy): Eukaryota > Metazoa > Arthropoda > Insecta > Hymenoptera > Diapriidae > Trichopria > Trichopria nigra. The sequence goes on along the minus strand of JAPYZR010000286.1, from coordinate 1,406 downwards.
ACATTTTTATAATATCATTTTCAACCGGAGATTCATCCATTTGTCGTATAAATGAAAGCAAAATTAATAAGTAATTAGTAATCCTGATGCGTAACATTTGTATTTCTCTTTCCTTCAATTCGAGAGCAAAGTTTCGTTATCATTTTTTAAAGATAAAGCTATTCTTTCAACATTAACATTCTTCTACTGCTTATTTCAGTGTTGTGTGAAACGCGATGACATTAATACCGACCATTGGTCGCGGCATGAAACTTGGTAAGCGTTTTGGAAGAGAAAGTTACGATTTAAAAATGACGCCATAAACTTTCTTTATAATGCGACCTTTAATTTTATCGTAATAACTCCTACTTAAATGTTGCCCTACATCCGAAAAGGCGACTTTATCAAGAAATACAAACTGCTTTATTAACGAGTAGGCCAAGACGTATTCCTTTTTTTTTTTTTTTATACATATAGAAAAGCGGAAATGCCTTTCTGAAAAGAGTTCATACTTAACCATGTATACAACTATACAACTACGAGGGCTTTTATGTTTGATCATATACATATATTTTTTTTTTCAAACAATCTATATATTATCGTGGATCCTATTTTTTTAATTTCAAAAATATGTTTTTTCTAATGACAAATATGAGTTAACCTCAATTCAAATGCAATTTTCGAATGATGAACGTTTATACATGATCGAATACAGTTACTATATAGTTTAAATGATAAATGGATGTAATGTCGTATGCGATTAATTATTCATATAGATTGCGGTCAATATACTTTTTGCATCTTTTTTAAGGTCATGCGATCACCAGGATATACACCACCTTATAATAATAACATAGATTAAATTTTCTCGAACGTTATATTTTAAGATTGAGTTCATTAAAGTCGTGGTAAAACGGTCACTATGAGGTAAGTATCCGAAATAAAAAAAGAACAAAAAATTTCAATATTAACAGCAAAAATATAACAATTTAACGTTTTCGACTCTGTTTTCTAGTCCACTTCAGAAAAATCTAACATTTCTTAAAACCTTTTAAACTTCATTTGTCAGAAATTCATTTGCCACCCAACCGCTCACATCGGTATTATATGAAAATGAAATTCATACCGATTGCAAGTGGTATACTCCAGAAAAAATGTAGGAACGTGGAAGTAAACGTATGGAGCACCTGCAATTTATAACAATTTCCCATATCAAAACTATTGAGTTTGCATCACTGCATATACCCAGGAAAAATGGATTCAGATATAATTATATCTGAATTATATATGGCTATATCTGGATCATATATGATTATATCTGGATCATATACTCTCTAAATTTGAATCAGCGAAAGTCACTGCCAATCAGCGAATATACACTGATAATCAGTCCAAACCCTACCACCTCGTAGGGTTTGGGCTGCAAA